>BLXT01007821.1:1675500-1693918 GCA_019648995.1 Plakobranchus ocellatus
GTGGAATGGAAAGAAAAAAATAGAATGGGTTGCAGAAAAAAATTATCTTGTAAGAAAGTGGAAATTGTGATTCTGCTGTCCTGAAATACCCCTTGAAATTTAGGTAAGATGCTGCTTGCAATTTTTTTTTCCAATATATTTTTTGTGTTAGAAATCCACCCAATTTTTGGGGCCTGATAAAGGGTATAATTTATTCCCCTATTTTCCTACATAAAAAAGCTACTTATGACTGAAGATAACCATATCTTTACCATAGAATACAAATTTTGGCCGCTACAGAAATTTATCTCTAAAAACGAGACGGCTGCCACAGAGACCAAATTTCAGCAGTGAATTTCTAAAGGTGCTTTTCCAAATTAACTGAGTAGCTTTCTCTTTGTATAGCTTATTCTGTTGCATTCAGCAAGCCAGAGCCTGAAGACTGTTACCTGTAGTTGTGATCACTTGATGAATGGTCACTCCAGGCCTCAGAGGCTGACCACCAAACTGTTTGATCTTGTCAGAGCCATTCTGGGCACTGGATGAGATCATTGGCCGCACACTGGCTATAGGACGCACAATAGGGCCTCGACGGAATGCAGCATAACTGAAAAGATTTCAAGTTAATGAGCAGCTGTTAATGAAGGTTTTCACATATTTTCTTCTTTCCTTACTTTCAATACTTTGCCCTTCAAAAATTTTCTTTTTTCTTTTTTTTCAAGTAAAAAAAAAGATGGTCATTTTAAATAGTTTTAATAATCACAAACATGAAAACATAGTTCTTGCTGCTTCAAGCTTTAAAAAAAAAGGACAGAACAATAAAAATCAAAACAGAGTATAATTTAATCTGTCCCTTGGTAATATTATCAAGTTTTAAGATTGAACCATTATTATTCAATATAGACAGCAACTCACTTTAAAGTCACATGCAAACTGCATATCCCTCAACCCATGTCAAATTTACATATACAGTGCCAAAGAATCCATGCTGAATACAAAAATAGAAGAGGAAAAAGCATCAAATTCTCCTTACTTGTATCTGCTATTAATGGGTAGTCTGTTTGGTAATGTGCCTCCTATTTGAGGATAGTAAGCAGCATAAGAAGGCCTAGTGTAATTCACATTCATCCTCTTGTCCCGCGCATAACCTTCTTTTGCAAGTCTTTTCTCCCTCTTAGACAAGCGTAGCTCTTTCCGATCAATAAGCAATGACTCATGAGTAAAAGGTTGCTGGAAAAAAAGACAAATGTTTTGTCAACGGTGAGTAAACAAAAGCCACTACAGCCATACGATTCTTTCCTACCTTGAAGTTAGCCTTCCCATCCCTAAAATTGATAAAAATCCAATGAACGTCTTAGTGGTGAATACATTCCACCTCTCAAAACGATACCAAAACAACAATTTTAAAGATAAATAAATCGTCAGACTATTTACTGTGCACAGTGAAAATGTGCAGAACAATTGCAAATTTTCAAAATTCAACCAGAAGAGTAAGTAAGCTTTTTAAGAAAAAAATCTGTCTAGAGAACACATTTCGCGGGTTTACATTATGTAGAGAACAGTGTTATGTTAGCTAAATATCAAATCTTCTGTTATATAGCCAGTTTATTTTGACAGAGACCACCTACCTTTGTAAGCCATTTTCCATATTTCTCCAACACCCTCACCAATACAGTATCTTTGCCATATTTTTCAGTTGCATTACTAAAATCCTGCTCAGGAAAATCTTGATCCTAGACAGATAGAACCAGATATTATCTTGGTTTAGTCAATTAAAATTAATAGTGGTAATTTCATTAGCCTAACAGCTGATTTTTATTGTCAGCAAAATGAAAAGGTGATCTTTTGCAAATCAATTATTAATTTTATTCTTTTGATGATTTTCATATGAAAAGAATTTTTTTTTCAAAATCGGAGCTAATTCTAAATAGATCATGTGATAAATATATTAACAAAGTCAATATAATTTACATAAATGGAAATATCAGAATCATTCCACATATTATCTTGCCAGGCTCAGTCTTGTACAGATTTTTATAACAATCCTTCACTATTCATTTTCTTTTAACTACAGTTATTCCATTGCTAGACCTTCTTTAATTGGATCATGTTTTTTTTTCACAAACACCCATGTCATACCAACTCTTTCTTTTAATGTTTACAATCATTCTTTGTGATAATTTCTGCTCATTTTCAATTAATGTCTATCTTCTCAATTCCAGACACATCTGAAATTATAAACAAACTAGATAGAGTGATATGTTAATTCTTGTTACATATCAATATCAATTATAGGAGATCAATTAATGCTTCCTGTCATATTTTTTTCCACATCTTTGTTGTTTTTCATATCACTGTAATTATTTTGATAAAGGTTTTCACGGCTTGAGCATGTCTTATACTGTCTTGCAATGATACTTTTTTTTTCAACCCTACTGCAACAATTTTTTTTCACCAAATCCTCAGCTGGCCAACTTTGCCTAGTTATTTTTCTTTCTCCAAAGGAAGAGCAGAGGTTAGTTATATTTGCCTTTGAAAATCTGACTAATGCTTTTAAAAAAATAACATCAGACTTCACTGCAAGCAAAATAAAATTACCTCAAAATCCAACAAGTTCTCAACCTGCCTCCTTGTCAGTTTGTTCTCAGGATTCATATCATCAATGATGCGATCTAGGAAATTGAAAGCAGCAATATTCATGTGATTAGACACATTTTGCCATCTTAATATTTTAAGCTGAGAGAATACAGAAAATATGAAAACATGATCATCATGCTTTTTGGGTGATTTACTGCAGTCTTCAAGACTACTTAAAATTAGCATCTGAAAAATTAAAAGCAGTCCTCTCTACTAAGAAAATTAACTAATAAGTAAGATGTATAACAGTGTAATCCAAAATTGCCACTTACGGATAACAGCATTTTAAGATTAAACATCTTCTCTTTCTTGGCAAAATGAAGGGGTAACTTTGGGCTTAGATCTAGCCCTAGACTGAGGTTCAAAGGATAAGATCAATAATTTTGCTTCAAAATCCAACAAAGAGTTAATGACAGTCTTAAGAGCCAAATGGTAAGGGTTAATTTTTCATATAACTTCAATCTTACCTGACATTCCCTGTTTGTTAATCTGACGATCATAGATTCGTCTCTCCAAAGTGTTGTCTGTGATAAGCCTATAGACGTATGAGTTTTTGACCTGGCCAAACCGGTAAACCCGACATATAGCCTGGCAGTCGTGGCAAGGGTTCCAAGAGGCGTCAATCACAATCACTCGGTTAGCAGCCACTAGGTTGATGCCTAGGCAGCCAGCTCTGATTAAAGATGGAAGTGCAACAGCAGAAAAATTCAGAAATCAACATGAATGAGATAATAGCATAACTGCTTAAAATGCCCTTAAATGTTCTTGCTATGCAAAGGTAAATCTATGGGTGTATTACACGCTGCATCCACATCTTCCATTTAGCACGAAGTTTGAAAATGATTCCAAGGCTCAAATAATTGTTAAATCATTGTAATCTTCAATAATGACATCATTATACAGCTTTCAGGCAACAAGCCAATATCTTTGGTCCATAAGACTAGAGAGAAACTATTTTAGGCTGAGATCTCTTTCTTCATAGCATACACATACAATAAAATAGCAAATCTTTTCTCCAATTAAGTTAACAATCACAGACTAACTATCTGTTCCTTATCTTATAGGGTCTCAGTACTCACTTTGTTGAAAGAAGAAATACCCAGGCAGTGCCACACGGATCATTAAACTGATTGATGAGTTTCTCCCTGTCTTGAGCTGAAGTGCTACCATCAAGACCTGCAACACAGGAAAACATTTTTTGTCAGAAGTAATGCTAATGATAAAACCATAAGAGGTTGTGTCCATGTATGTGATGAAACCAGTCCAAAAAAGTCATGAGTAACAAATTGTGAAAGTTCAAATATTGCTATACTTTGAAACTTTATGAATTTTTAACTATTAAAAGGGTGAAGGTCTGTTCTGTGATTTGGAAAAAAAAAAAAAAATTCCTAAAAATCTGTCTCTCAATCTCTTGCCATTTTTTAGTCATACAGTCATCACAATGTACTTCTGGTGTATTCCATGTCAGGAAAAATGTAATGTGACACATGAAATGATTTGTTTTGCAAAAAAATCAATCTTGGAAAACATGGTTGAAGTGAGAAAAATAATTGCATTCTGATACTTACACCGCTGGGAAATATATTTCTTTCACTTTGAAATAAACAAATTTTCAATTCCAATAAAGTAATGCAATTTTCTAATAATCCTGGTTAGTGCTGATGACACACTGTAAAGTATTCATTTCAGTAAAGCCTTTACATTTTGCACACATTAAAAAAAAATTCAATACAAAATTTTTTTAATCCTTTTCATTGAAAAATAAATTTCTCTACACTTTTTTCAAAAGCCACTCAAACTAAGTTTTACAACAATTGCATTTTGGATTCTATGCACATACTTAAATCTAAGAGCCAAAATTATGTTTGTAAAGCAAATTTTAGTATAAGACTAAACTCACGAAAATATGTCCTGTTCCGTTGCCAAGGTTCGTTAAACTCCATGCGAGGTACTTTCATTTTACCCAGGAACTCTTCAATTTTGTTAAGAGTAAGTAAACTTTGACTGGAAAAATAAAATAAAAGAGAATACCACATAGAAACAGGCAAGGAGCTTTTTTTCTTTATTCAAAATAGAAAAATGTATTTGTCTCATATTGTCAAGTCATTGTCCTTCCAAGTTTTCAAAACCAAAAATCAGACTCAAATTTTTGGCCAGGGTCCAGTGGCCCACTTAGACCCCGGCAGGTCCAGGAGCAGCCCCTAGATAGGAGTGGAGCCTGCAGGGGGAGCAAAGCCTGCAGACGAAAATGGCGATGACATGATTTCAGGGCCAAAAAATGTCCTTTCCTGAATTTAAATCTGAATATCATTAACTTGTTTATTGTCTTGCAAAAAGCAGATTTGTTTGATGCTTTTGAACTAGTGATGCATGAAATTTCTTGGAATATTTAGCATAAAAAGTTTGTTCTTTATATTTTTTTGGCTGTTTCAACTAATACATCTCTAAACTTCACTGAAAAGGCCTAATTGTAAGGCTACAAACACTAACTCTTGCCTAAAACACCACATGAAAAAAAATTACAAAGTTACCTAAAGATTATGATCCACCACTGAAAGAAAGCACTTTGTGTGTTCAAAGAAAAAGAAATGAAGCGAAAGTTGGATTTCAACTTACACTAGGGGTGTGTGAGTAATCCAACCATAATCGCCATTGATACAATTTGAAATGTTATCGTACCTGGTCCATTGTAACAATTAAGTAACACTTTACCAGGACCTGGGTATAATCAATCTAGTTATTCATTTTCTTTTTATACATATATCCAAATGAGCGAGTTCATTACAAAACCGGCTTGTAGTATTAAAAAAAAAGAGCAGGTCCATTTTTTACTGGAACAAATCAAAATCATACTTTTTATTGCGAAATTGCAATGTCATAATCATACTAAGTATGGCTTTATTGTACTGGTTGGCAACAATGTGTCTAAAGAGGAAAGGGGCAAATCAAGGCAGGATATTCACAAATTGTATACCAATGGAAAAAAATGGCAAAGAAACTACCCTTACATCAACACAAAATATCATCTCTCCCCCCACAAAAAAAAAATTTTTTTCATAATATTCTACCTAAAAATCATAGCTAATAAAAATATGCTTTTGATTTCCTTAACATTTTATGCCCATCATTTCAACACATTGTCTTTGATACAGAATGAAGAAAGGATTTTTCTGTGCACCTGTGTGACCTCCTCATAAATTGTAAGGACTCATATGCATCAAAATAAGCATTTTGCCTGTAAAATTCTAAATAAACATCTCAATCTTTCAGAGCTTTAAGTACATCAGTCACATCTTTGTATACAACCATCTGGGCTTTGAATCTATTCCCTTTATGCTTCTCCGTATTTCCTCTGTTGTTATATCATCTTTAGACTCCCTTTTCTAATAAAAAGAGCCACAAATATTTACAAATTTCTTTTTTGTCTTTGCATCTTCAAGGGCTGCTTTATTTGCCTGGCTAGCCATCCATGGGATGTGAACCTTTGTTCTTCTTATTTCTAAGGAACATTTTTGCAGCCTCTGCATTTATTACATTTGTTCCTCACACTTATACGTGACAAACAGTTCAAAGTAATACAGCTATTAGAAACAATACGAGATTTAAATTTGAAACAGAAATACAGCTATCTCTTACCTGAAGATGAGAACCTTATCACCAACAGCCAAACATTCTTCAACCAGTCCGTACATAAGGATGAATTTGCCACTGTTCTCCACCACTCCTGCTACATACTCTTTCATGAGAGGCTCAGCCTAATAACAAAAAAAAAAAAAGATCAAAAAAAGAAATAAAATCAAAACTATAAAGTTCATGGCATGAAGTTACATCAATTTACGCAGATAATCATTTCCTCAAGACAGACTGTGGAGACTCATTGTTTGTTTTGATAATAATAATTACAACTGTCTTAAAAAATTGTTTAAAAACCCATTTTGAAATATATTTTCAGAAACCTTTTAAAACTTTATCTAGCTTTCAAATCCTTACCCAGTCATAAGTGATGGGATTCTTATCACTGCTGGTCTCTGAAGCCATAGAAGTGAGTGAGGCAGTGGAGGCCGAGGGAGTGATGGGAGGAGGTGTAGGATCAACAGTAGAGGTGCTGGCAGTGGTGGCTGTAGAGTCTGTGGATGCAATAGATGCACTAGACTCTGATTTGGACATGCCTGGTTTCTTTTTCTTCTTGCTGGCTCCTCCCTCCCCTGTCTCAATGTCCAAGTCATTGTCTTTGTCTGCAATGTGCTTTGTAAGGACCTCATGGAGAATGTCAGGGTGGTTCCAAATCTGAAAATACAGAAGCATGACAGACATGAAAGTATGTTTCAAACAAAGAATGAGCAAGAAGCTATTTTTTAATATAGAAAGATAAAATGGTTGAAGCAGAAAACATATTGCACATAGTGATAGCTGCCACAAAACTAAATGAATAGAAAAGTTATGCTAGGAATACTAATCAGCATGGTCTTTGAATGTAATCCCGGTCAAGATAAACTTTCTTTTTCATAACATAATTATGCTTTTTTATTAACCCCACACTTTAAAAAAAAGCAATTTATAAAGAGGCATTCTATAATTTCATAGTTTAAAAAATACCAAAATTATACCCTATAAGATCTTTTGCTTCACAAATTATATCCCTTTAGATGATATTTTTGCTGAACACCTTCACATGAATAATACAGTGAGCACTCTGAGATGAAAATCAACAACTCAGATCTGTCACCATTCCATTCATTTTACCATGCAAAAAAGTATCTTAAAAAATTTCTCACCTTACAGCACACAGCAAAAGCCTTGAGAGGATTATTGTTTGCCCATGAGCACAGCCCTGATTCTGTGATTGCATTCATGAACTCTACATATATATTGCGCTGAATCGGGCTCAGTCGAACAAGAAACACATGCTCTAGTTTGGGAGGTAGATTTACTTGTAAAACAGTATGTCCACGCCTAAAACCGAAGGGGAAATGGGAGTGGTGTAGAAAAATATGTTCTTTACAAAAGTCCAGAAGAGCATCGTGGTGTAAAGGTGAAAAGGATAGCTCAAGCTGGTGAAATTTTTCCAGTCAAATTTTGCATAGATATTACATCGAAAAAAAATATATATATTAAAATGAGTAGGCTGGTAAATAAGAAAAAAGAAATTAATCCATACAACACAGAAATAAAAAATAGTTCAATGTGAAATGGAGATTTTATGTTAAAAATCAGAAGAAAAAAACCTAACTCCAATGAAGATAAGCCCAAACCTTTGCACAAATCCTTCCAACAGATTGTGTAGGACATATGAGCGGTGCCTCATTACTTTCTTGTCTGAGCCCGTACTGTCTATGCACTGACCATTCATGATGGGGCGCTCAAACATGTTACTGAACTCAGTTTTAGTTCCCAGGAAATTAGGCCGCACAAAGTCCACCATGCACCAGTACTCCATGAGATTGTTCTGAAGTGGGTAGCCGGTCAGCACTACTCTACGTCTGGAATTAAAGAAGATATCTTTGAGTGAAGAAAATCGATTCCTCAGTCAAATAAATATTCTCCGCTCAAGTCTCTAAGTCTTCGTTATTGCATAAATTGAACAAAAAAAAATTGGAAGTTTTGAAAAAGGGGTTAATCATAATAATTTCTGGCTGGGATCGTCCACCAGAGATAAAACAAATAGGATTAGTGCTTTGAAAACAATACTGGTTTAATGCATCTCATAATTTTTTCTCATTATAAATGACATCAAGCTCAAATTGTTTAAGGAGGTTATGATACACATTGGTGATTGAAAGTGTAACAGTATATAGCACCGTTAAGCCTGGTATCATATGTTTAAAAAAGGATGGAAAAGAAATTCCTGTTTGAAAAAAAACACTAAGCATTACAAGAAGAAAGTTTCTACCTGGTCTTAATATTTTTTAGGGCCTGTGAGATTGCTGCACTGCTGTTCTTGATACGATGACCTTCATCACACATAACCAAATCTGGACCAGGGTCTACTAACATTTCATGCATGTCTGTCATGATAATGAAAGATTTTTAAAATGTATTAAGATAAACCACTCACATTTTTTTAATGGAGCAAAGCAATCTAAAAATCATGAACAACTTTTCTCTTTTTTGACTGAATACCCAAAATCAGCTTGTACTTTTGAGATACTACTAAAACCATTTTAAAAATACACTTAGGCCATATCACAAAAAAATATATTGCTCATATACAACAGGTCTGAATTGCAGGCATTAATGGCACATAACAATCATTATTAATCTTGAAGCCAATCAACAGGCATCTTAAAAGTCTATCTGATAAAAATTAGATATGAAAAATATCAATTTCTTGACTTCCAAAGATAATCCATAATCATTTAAGATATGTGCTCTATAGAATGATGCAAAAAAAATTATTTCCACCCATCACATATAATCAATATAGCGTTAAGCAAAATATAACTTACCAATCATTAAACTTTTATTCTTGTCTTCTTCCTCCACATCAATCACTTCAGCCTTTTTGCTGCGATTTTTGGCTTTGCTTGGAGCAGCTTTCTTGGAGGACAACAGTCGAAACATTTCATAACCGATTAACAAGACTCCTCCATGCTCTTTCCACTTTGCTGCAAGTTTACAAACGATAAAAAAATTATAATTTTCAAAAGTCCCCTGATTTGCCGCCTTGCTTATTCAGTAGACCTTCTTTCATTGACTATCTATTCGTATGCAGATTATTTAGGTTATGCAACAATTATTCTAAATTCAGTTGCGGTAAGTTGCCAGCTAAATTAGACATCTCCAAAGCTTTCTTTACTTAACAATGTTTTTAATGAAGTCAACATTAAAAGCTGACACAAAATAAAAGCTTTCCAAATTAAACACTTTATAAAAAGGAAAAACATCATTCGCTTAAGTTAAAATCTTTGCATTCAAGCTTTACTTTGATGAAATTGTATGTAGATCAAAACCTTTTCCATTTTGATGTTTTGTAAAGAGGGAAAGTATGCTTCTGATTTCTATATATGACCCGAAAAAAAAAAAAAAATGATCTAAACACTATAAAAAGAAAATTAAGTAGGAAGATTACTGATTGAGCTACAGGGCTAAACCAGAAACATCTCATTTTTCACACATCTCTCTTTAGAAATTCAGCGGCCTTTTTTTTAACAAGTTATTTTCAAAAAGTCTAAACAGTATGCTATTTCTTTAATTTTTTTTTTTTACTCAAGAGCAAAAAATTATAAAACATTGCACTTTTTAAAAGGCTCCCTTCTCTTACAGACTGTTTTGTATCCCAACTTGAACAAGTGCTTTATTTTTCAAAACAAAGGAAAAGTTTAACATTTTGTTCAATTCCTTAATAATATCTATTGACCCACCTATCACAGCAGCCCTAGCTGCTGTGGTTTTCATATTGTCATTGATGATGTAGAGGGGGAAGACCCTGCTTTGAGTGAGGTTGTCATCAGGATGCAGTTTCTCTGGAGGTGGCAGCCAATAGTTAAACTCTGCCAGCCAGTTCTGAAGTGTATTGATCGGGACAATGCAGAGGACACGCTTGCCATTTGCACATCGAATGAAGATGTCAATGAAAGAAATAAGCTGTGAAAAAGAAGGTTTAGACAAATAAGAAGATTAAAGAAAAACAGAAGGTAACAGGATATGATATTTGTAGTTATAGCTCAGATTTAAAATATGAAGCCTTTCAAACAAAACTTATTACACTGTCATACTCCATTTATGTAAAGCATTCACTCGCAAATTTAATTGTTTTTGGTTTTTTTTTTGTTTTTTTTTTCAATAAAATTCCCCACTTTAGCTCTAAATAGGCATTTATGCCTGTCAACTTGTGGTATAAGATTGTTCTAGAGTATCAAACAATGGCACAGATCTGAAATTCACATAACCTTGATTGCTCAGTCTTCGAATGTTAATTATAGTCTAATTATTATCAACAAGGCCATGTAATGAAATACTTCACTGTGATGTCAGTATGTCTTTTCAATATTTTTACATTACATGTTTACCTGGGTAAAACTTTCAACTCTTACATGTTGACAAGCAGAGTCACAGCCAGGTAAGATGAATTGCTTACATTATTGAAGAGAAAATCTATGATTTTAGGAATACAACAAAATTGTTTTCAAATCTTTACCCATTTGAAAGAAAAACAGACAATAAGTTGTTTAAAAATTTTCAGACATGGGCCATTTGGTCTTTCAAAAAAAAAAAATAAAAAATTCTTGATGTTTTTTTTTATTTTTTCTAATTGACAAATGTAACCCTCAAGATTTCAAAACAAAAATCTGAATGGGATTAAAGGCATTTACCTGAATTGTTTTGCCGAGTCCCATGCTGTGGGCCAGGATGCAGCCAAAGCCGGGAGTAGTGCGAAATCTTTCAAGAGATTCTAGAATGTTGTCATAAAGGAAACGAACGCCACCAATCTGAGAAGGAAAGATAGTAATTCCATACTCTTTGCATTTTCAGATAAAATAAGCAAAATCTATGAATATTCTACTTGTTTGAATCTTTAAAAAAAAAAAAAAAGGTCTTATGCACCAAGTTAAAAAAAAAATTACACCAAGTACAATGTAAACACCCTTGATCTTTGCCTCTCTAAAGACTCAAAAGACTTTAACATTATTTTCTTTGATTAGACCTACCTGATGGGGTTTGATGGCTTGGGCTATTTGTGGGGCCAAAAAGATGTCAGGATCTTCTGTTGGATGACCAACATTCACCTTGACACGTCCATGTTCATCAGGCAAGTTGAGAGAATCATCAATATGAGCACCAGCATTGTTCACATCCTCAGCCTCTCCTGGCTCATCATCTTCATCACTAGGTACCATGACAACATCATCCGAGTCTTCGTCTTCCTCATCTGAGCTCTCTGAGTCACTGCTCAGTGTAATAATGTCTAAGACAAAAAATACAAAAGAAAAAAAAATACTTATGCTGTTGCAGAGAGAATTAGATCCCTTCTCATTGTGCACACTGAATATTTTATGGAATCCTTACACATGTGCAGTTGCAGTAAATGCAAACTCTTAATTCAAGCTTTAAAAACCTTGTTAATGCTGCCACAAACTGTTGCAGAAGTGACTTGATTTCTTCCGGTCTAGATTAGTTTTTATTATATCTCTCATATAGCAAAAAGGAAAAGGAAGAGGGTTGGTGTTGGCTATCATAAAACACAAATATTGCAATAGAAGCTAAATTATGCATGAAAATTTTTATAAACATAAATGATGAGGCCATTGTCAAATGATTATTTTTAATATATTATGATATGTTGACAGGACACAGCTTAAGCATTTTTCAGTTTGTGTCCATACTGGAACACAAGAGTAATCTTGGTAGACTGGCCTAATTAAAAAGAGCCAGATCAAATTGTTGGTATTGGTCCAGCCCAATACAGGTGAATGGCATTACTCCAGTGCTCTTACAGGACGATTAATATAATTATTGGGTTTGTAAACTTCAGTCCAAACACTATGCATTTTAAGAATAACTACAAAGCTGGAACTTCATGTTACATTGATATATGAAGTAAGAAATTTTAAATATACCCAGAACAGTAATGACATACATTTTTATGAACAGGAACTAAAGACTAAGGAGAGATCTACAAGCCATTATTTATCGGTTGCTAAAAAAAAGTCTGAATAAAATGTTAAAGTCCATTAATAATCTTTATGTATAAATAAAAAGTTTTAAAATAATATGCACATAGCGTCAGGCGTTACTCATGATGTCAAATATATCTTCTCATTCAAATTATGGTAGTATAATTTGCAAGCCAGGAAAATTTTTTTTTTAAGTGACAAACTTCAAGTCCTATAGAAAAAAAGCTTAACTTTTTAGCTGGTGTGATCCAAAATCTAAGCAGCCAAATGCAAAGCATTTCCTTACCCATCAAAAAGCTTTTTTCTGCACAAAGACGTTTGTCTTTGCTCTGAACATATATAGATCTAATTCTTGACTTAGCAATATATTTAACAAAGGCTTTACATATCCTAAAGAGATTAAAAGAAAAAAAAAAAACTATAACCTATCACACATTTTACGAGAAATATATGTGCTTTTTTGTGACTTTTAAGAAGTCTATTCCGCAAAATTTGGGACAATGCAGAATTTACTTGAAAAGCTGATTTTAAAAAAAGCATTGACTGATTGATTTCATAACATATTTAAGTATTAACAATCTTATTGATATGCTAATTTTGTTGTTGTTGTTGTTGTTTGTTTCAGAGATGCCATTCAAGAATTTTCACAAAGAAGGAAGGCAATGAATCTAAGACAGTTTCAAGGAAAAGCTTTTCACAACAAAATTTTTTTACAAAATAGGAAGGCAGATCGTACTAAAGATTTTTTTTTTTTTTTTAAATTTTTGGGGGGTTTCTTTTTTTGCCCTTTTTGCAGAAATGTTTCATTTATTAACATCATTTTTTAGAGAAGCTTGCAAGCAGTAGCTTTATATGCACATACCAGATGGAGGTGAGGTATCTTTCGTCTCTTTCTTTATTTTGGCAACTTCAATCAGCTTTTTAGCTTTGACCTCTGCTTCTTTTTCAGCCTCTTCTTCAGCAACTGAGCATAACAAACAATAAAGAGCAGCAATTGAATTAAGATTTTTATTTTTTTAAATACTATTGAATAACTTTATCATTTACTGCAACATTAAAATGGCTAAAAATTTGATCTATCTTAAGGTGAATCATCTTTATGATACAAACAAACATTTTCACATATTTTTTACTTAAATGTTTTGGATGTCAATACATTTTTTTGCCACTGCATGCAGCTTCAATGCCTTTTTCAACGATTATCCAAGAGAAAAAAAGTATTCTCTCTTTCAAATTACATACTCTATTCACTCTCCAATGCACAAATCAAAGCAGTACAAAAATACATGGCTTCTGCTCTTACAATTATCAGCAGTGCAGTCAAAAATACACGAGAAAAAAATCTCTGTTCAGCCATAGTCAAAATGTCCCAAATAAGAAATCTACATTTCTTTCTTTCAATTGATGAGTACACTGTGAAAATGTAGAACCTACCTTGTAAGAGAGACTTTAACTGTGAGTCCTTTTCTTTGGGTGGTGATGTGCCAGCTGTGGCTGTGACAGGTTTGGATGTGATTTCATTTGCAGCTGTGGTTGCAGCATCTGAACTTTCCACTGCTGTCGCTGATGATGTGACTTTGGCTGTGGCAGTAGCAGCAGCTGCAGCTTTTGCAGCTACACCAGCGGCATTTTCTTTTAGCAAAGATTTTTTTAGCTCCATTAACCGTTTTTGGCGTTCCAATTCTTCATTTTGTGCTGATAACATGTCCTTGTCTAGATCCTTTTCACTGAAAATAGTCCTGAAAACAACAATAAACAAAAAAAAAGTATGATCGCACATGGTAGTCTTAAGCAATTCAAGATTGAAATATTTGAAGAGACAACCATTGAGCATGAACAAAAAATGCTTTAAAACATATTACAAAGAATCAATTCAAATTAGAATGTCACTGCCGGTCGGTGGGTGGGGTGGCACGAAAGTAGAAGAAAATTGCTATATTTCTGCATGAACAGCTTTTCCACACTCTAAAATTAACATTCTTACATATTCTTTAAATTGAATTTGAGAGTAAATCGACGCTTATAGCAAACTGTGCTAAAAAAGGAAAAATTTGGAAAAATTACCTGATATTTTTCCTCCTCATTTGCGTGGTGCCTGCATTGACAACTTCATCATCGTCTTTATCAGCATCTTCGGAGTCACTTTTCTTCTTTCTTCGCCTACGCTTTTTCTTAACAGGTTTCTCTTCTTCATTGTCCTCATCCCCATCCTCTGCACATTTTCGCTTTTTCTTTTTTGTCTTTGACTTCTTTTTCTCTTTGGATTTGGTTTTCTTTGCTTCTTCAATTGTTGTTGATTCATCATCATAAAAAGACACCTGGCCAAACACACCGTCCTCTTGATCATCTAAATCTGCTTTCTTATTATCTTTTTCATCTTTCTCGCTGCTGTTTGTCCCACTTTCTTCATCTCTTTCATCTTCAGACTCATCCTCATAAAGGTCTGACTCATCTGAACTTCCTGCCTCACTTAGATGCCCCTGCTCATCCAGAAAGTCCAAATCTGCATTTGTCACCTCCATTTTCCCATCTGAAACCAGGAAGGACAGGGCTGGATCATCTTCCTCACCATCGGCCTCTTTTGTTACTGCATCTGTTAGAAACGATAGATCTGTCGAGGCATTCTGAGAGTCCTCTTCCATTTCATCCCCTACTTGTCTTGCAAGATCCAGAATATCACCATCAACCATTTTGAGAACTTCACTTGGTTTTTCTTCTGCCTCTTCCAAAAAAGATTTTGGAGAGTTTTGCAGGTCTGGTAAATCATTTGAGAGGGCTTCAGCTATCCCATCAGGGTCAACTAACTCTGCTATACCATCCATTTTCTTCACAAAATTTCTGCAACAAGAAGTCTCAAAAAAAGTTACCCTTCATGAGAACTTGACCTGAAATTGAAATTAATAGAGAGATGTATTTTTTTGTATAAAGATCATTACAAGAATAGGCAGGCTGAAGTAAAAAGTTAGAGAATTTAAAAGATAATTTCCAAAAGACTCTGTGTCATGAGGTTCTTGAAGATATTAAGTGTCTCTAGCAAACTTAACAACAACTTATGACTTTAGCAAAACTGCTAATATCTTCTCTATCTCTGTAAAATATTGTTCATGTTGATAAGGAATTTCATTTTTGGCTAAAATTTAGGCTAAATATGAAAAACTTATTTTTTTAATAAGGGAAAAACCTAACTTCTTTTAAGAGAAAAAACCAATGGTTTAAAAGTTAATGACAGCAATATTTGTCAACTGTGGACAGTTTTTTGATCTGCCAAAAAAGTAAATAGCAACAAAAATTTTTTTCTTACAAAAAATAAAAACCAATGATAAACCTATTTTGAAAAACTTAATTACTCAGTTCAAAAAAAGAACAAAAATAAAAAAGGTAATACTATGAATGATACAAAAAGTTTATTGACAGTCTATTATCTAGAGATGTTATTTTCATGAAAGCAAATTTTCCAATGTGCATACACTTTTGGTTCATAAGTCCCTATTCACTTGTTGCCTTGATGCTGTGACCCACCCCTACGTAGTGCTTCCAGTGAGAAATGAAGAAAGCCGAGGATTTTATCCAGGTGGCAGACTATGTGACCGCCGAAGGCGGCAGAATACCTTGGGGGTATGAAAGCATGCTCCCCTAAATAGATGGCATCACTTAAAACTTATATTCTGTTCAACTACGATGAAGGGATAAAATATCTATGGAGCAGCTTTAAAAATATGTGAAACTATTGCAACTATTAAGATGCATATAAGTAGATTGGGAGGGATAGTACCTTACAGTGAATGGTAGCTACATGCTCTTGAATGACCAGGATTCTATTTCATTTCCACTATCTACCTCGCTCACATTAACCCTATCCGTACAAGGTGCCTTATAAGTCGTATCCGTACGTCGGGGGTAACTGAGTGCCCCCACATTTTATATAACATTTAACAAAATAGTTTTATTCGTATATGTGGGGTAACTGCATGTCCCAATACCATATAAGTAAAAAAATCCCTATATACCTATCCATACGTTGGGGGGTAACAAAATCATCCCATACTTTACATGGTAAAAAATACAGGGAAAGTTTTAGAAATGACCTCAGGTCAGTTCTATTCTGTCAAGCATTATTATGTAATCACATGTCAAATTGAATTTTTGAGGAATACTCAAAAGCTGAAAGAAAAAATTCCTATTTTAACTAATTTAGGTATTTAAAAAAAATTCAAAACAAGCTTTGGGGCAACAAAATTACCCCCCACATACAGATAGGGTTAAGCTCAATGTGTTTCTTCGTGTATGAAGGCTATGGCTAGCCAGCAAAACTAAGTGAGTGAATTTCCTTATGAAGAATGTCTCTCTTCAAAAGTATACACATCTGTCAGCAATGTAGGTGGGAGAACAAAATTTCATTGTCAACGGCTACAGAGGTGAGGGATGGAACAGCCTTGTATCAGGCTAAGGGTGTGCCAAAGACACAATGGTGAGCGGCCAGAGCTGCCCAGAAAGTAATGGCAGTGAAACAAGATGTACACTGCCAATAACGCTGCACATGGAGAAAAAAAAAGTAAAGCAAAGAGAATGAAATTTCCCAGAAGACCGAAAATGCTGATGATAAGAAGCACTGCCTACTGGTCATAACTCTGATTCTATGCATTGAGACTTGAAGATGATAAAGATTTCTGTGGTCCTTATACCAGTTTGGTATGTCAGAAATTAAGCTCATCTTTTCTTCTACACCCAGGTTAAAAAAAATTTCAGCCTAATGTGTTTCACGCTGAGACACAACAAGCTAGATTTAGAAAGATGTTTAAGGGTTTTGCAACATTATTATCAAAAATGGAATCAGCCAGCCTTGCTGTGCAACTGCAAATCTAGCCTATAAATTTTGAAATCAAACATTATGAAAAAAAAACAACATTAGAATGGATAATGAATTAATAATTACAAATCAACATGTGCAATTAAAATGAAACATTTTAATCATTTTGCTGTTAAATTTCTACATGGTTTGAATTACTTAGATCTAACAATATCTTGAACATAGCCTTGACTTGGTCATAGCTCAACAAAGTGGCAAGTATCAGAAGTTAAAAAAAAAATTAGAATGAATAACATGTGTAACAAGGCAATGACCTCTGAAAGTCAAATCGTAAAAGTCAGAGAAAGACAACTGATGCAAAGAAAATGTAACTCTCATTCTACATGAATGCATGCTTATACTGTGATATAACAGGTTCCTTAGCACTCTAGTACCTATCTGTAGCTATTTATTTTCTTGCACACATATTCAGTTAAATCTTGTACTAGATGTTACACAAGATCTAATCAATTTTGGCTTTCAGGAAGAGGCTAAAGAGACCAGACCTATTATTACATAATAATAATAATAATAATAAATAAGCCCATAATTCTTTTTGATGGATAGGCTTCTCTTGTTAACTTAAAACTATTGGTATCAAACCAACTAAGGTGTTTTCCTATAGATGGTAGCTTGAAACCTATCCTGGAAAATTATTGATTTATTATCATAGAAAGAATATGATGTGTACACAAAATCCATATCTTTCCCATATTTCTTATTGAAAAGCAGACTGCATCTAAAGATAGACCGATGTTCTGTTCCTTATAATTCTAAATTTTATTTACGACTTTATAAAGCACTTTACATAGCTCCATGCTCCTCAGACAATCAATGAACAGTGCATCTAGGGGTATAGAGCTGGTATTCTGATTTCTAAAGTATCATTAATGGGACCAATAATCATGAATTTCTGACATCTATTAGTCCAAAACATTTGCACTGGGTGTATATCCATAACACTGAAAGGATAGAGAGGACTCTGGGCAGAAAGAACCTGATCAATCATATTGCATATTTTATTGAAAATGATTCTTTAAATACCCAGAAAATGGGTGGAGTGAGTCAGTGCGAGGGACCACGTGTACAGTAAATGTAAGAGAAAGGCATCTCATATGAAACAGAGAGAATTTGAGAGGCCCATCTGAGCGAAAGCAATACAATAGAGAATTTGATAGAAGAGAGAGGAAAAAGGGAAAAAGGAAGGGTTCATGATATATCATCTTATTATCTTTTTACTCATAGACATCATTTACCTCTCAAATTTATTTGTGTTTTGAAAGAAAATATAAAATTACCAACCTAGGCCTGGACCTGAAAAGTATAGCCCTTCACCCCCCCC
>BLXT01007821.1:1709639-1723532 GCA_019648995.1 Plakobranchus ocellatus
TTTAAAAAAGAATAGTCGTCTTAAAATATATTCTTTTTTGTTCAATTAGCTCAATTTCATTAAGCTTTTTTTAAAATCAAATTTTGGTGATGACATAAACTTCCATCACATATCAGGGATAATGAAATTTGATCATTCAATACCAAAAAAAAAACCCCAACCAACCGCTAATAAATTTACAAGTCACTCAGTAAAAAATAATGGGGGGGGGGGGGGGTTACATAGAGCAAGCTGAAACATTAAAATTACACACTCAATCAATAGTACTAAGTGCCAGCCATTTCACTTCACCTTGTACATGTATACAATGAGCAAATTTTTAGATGCAAGCAAAAATAATGCTACAAGTAATAAAATCGTGGAAATGCGTAAAGGTAAAAAAACAGTGACAATTCAAAAACAGAAAACAGTTTATAAATCCTGAAAAAATAAACAAAAGCACAGATCATGTTTCAACTAGAGTCATTTGAAACCAGGCTTAAGTTACAATGTCTTGAAAGAAGCCAGGGGCTGATTAAACTTGAGATCTCTTTTAAATGGTTTGTGACTGCTTCAGCTTTAATTGGGTATAAAAGCTACGTAGGAAAACTTTCCTCTATTTGAAAAAGGGAAAAAAAAATATTCACAGTAAAAAAGTAAGAATAACATAAGCAATAACCTTTTTAAATCAAAAGTTTGATTTCACTTGACTCCATCTCATTTAATGATGTCATTTATTATCCGCAGAGAGTTTTACGCTCAAAACAAACACTTCTTATTTCACATCACCCTGAAATCTGAATGGATCATTGAGTAAAAGTATTTAATTAATTTGAGCCCCATCACTCGGAAAGCTGTGCCGTCCAACAAAGGCCCAGAGTCCGAGATCAGCAAAGCTGTAAGCAAGCTCTATCAAACATAACCAAATCCACCAGCGAATAAGAATTACAAAGATTTACATGAAGATATCACACACAATGTTAACAGTCTCCAGATGCACTTGTCAATTTCTCACTTTTGATTTGTTTCACAAGATTTCACATTTTGAGTTTTATTTTCCTTTATAATGCATTTAGATGGTTGGTTCTACCTAATTCTTCTATCAGTACATTACAATATTTAATTCTTTGTTCCTTAACATGAATTGCGTATTCATGCAAATTTTCATTAGAAGGGTTTGCATTTTTCCTACATTTTAAAGAAACTCACATAGTATGTTAGATTCGATGACAAATTTGATTGGGGTTATCAGATTAAAAAAAAGAAAAAAACTCAACTGACAGTCTTGAATGAATTGAACTAATCTTATTATGCAAATATCTATGCCAGATATAATCATGGCTTATTGTCGTGGCTTAAATATGATATTCTAAAACTCCCTGACCTCACTCGAGAAGATTAGCTGCAAACATTCAAACAAAGTTTGAAGAATAGTACAGTGTAATAAAAAATGGAGGAGGAAAGATAGCAACAACGTCCACTATTAATTTCTCAATATATTGGTGTAACTTTGGTGAAGAAGTAATCTAGTAAAATCTGTGAGCTTCAGTGTATACTCAGAGGTTTTTTTTCTAAATTTTTTAATCAATATTCCAAAATAAGAATATGTATAAAATCTGAGCATTTGATTCGCGAGAAATAATTTATGGATTAAAATTTGATTTGAGATCCTTTTGAACAGGTCACATGTATGCAAAAGAAAAAAAAATAGAACTCTGCAGAATACGAGCTAAGTCTCTACGACATCCATGATGAAAAATTACTGACCAAATAGAGAAACCAATGGGAAGGAACATGGAGCATTAACAGAGAATATTGATGATCGCATCTTATATTAATGCTAACATTAATAGACTTCATTCTTTCCCAGAATTATTACATAGTATTACCAATGGACGACAAAGAAAATTACATTTCATTAAAATAATTTGAAAATAAAAAACATGTCTAGAACTTTCTCAACACAACCTAACATTCATTTTGAGGCCTTATCGATTGTTGTGGGTATAACAACCTATGGACAATTTTCATCTCATGGTATTAATTTATTTACTCATGTATTTAGTTAAATCGTGAATCTAATTTTTTTGGAATGCATAAAAAACTAAAATTGACACTAAAATAGACCCATATAGAATCATCCTTGTCTTGGCAAGTTTGTAGAAAGAAATAAACCCTGCACTACCAGTGCATTTTCACTAGTTCTCATTTAAATCAAATGCCTCATTATGTTTAATAATATCCGTATTTTTAAATTATTACGATTTTTTTTCCTACACTTTATTGCCATAAATCATGTTTATGAAATAATTGCATATATATTTCCAGCCAGTTTCAATTTAGCTGAGTCTGCTCTAAATGTAATGTAGAACGAAAGATGGTTTTCATTTACATATTTCCCAAAAAGTTATGTTCAGTGTCAGAACACAATGGGCAAATGGGTAACACTAACAGTAGTAAACGATTTTAATTCTAGCAGCTTCAACCAAATGTTATCAAAGAAAATCAACAAAATCTTTTTAAAAATTTTCTGAAAATTGTCCTGGGCCCAACTGAATAGAATCCATGTGAATGAACTCTTCAATATTCTGTGAAAGGAATGGGATAAGATGGAGGGAACAATAGCAACCTCAGCTTCTAGACTTACATACACAAGACTATTTACATCTTTAGTCAAATAGCTTTGGAAACGAGCTGCAATAACTTGAAAATAATACTGCAAATAAATTTTCTTACGACATTTTACAACAGCAAAGTCAACCTCATTCTGATTCTGTACTTCTAAGGCCAACTATATCACAGCTGTGGAGTTCCGTCTTAGTATATATATATATATATATATATATATATATATATATATATATATATATATATATATATATATATATATATATATATGTATATATGTATATATATATGTATATGTATATATGTATATGTATATATACACCTGTCTATTTATTGCCGACCCATTTTTATTAAATTTTACATGTATCACAGTCCATTACCTGTATTAGAGAGCATCAGAGGGTTTAACTCGAGGATTATTTTTTTTTAATTATATCAATTAGCCATTCTTAAAGCCTCCAACGTAAATACAAAACATGTATTTTGAGCCTTTTCAAAACATTACATTTCTGAGGAAAGCTATAAACAGAAACAAATTTTGTTTTAATGTCTCTTCAAAATGAGCACAAACTACATGAATAAAGTAGCTGAAATTTTATAGGGCATGTTGAGGCCTTCTTTGGCATTCATGATTTTAAAATCCAGAAATAAAATTGATTAAGAACAATCAAGAATTATTTGTTTAAATGTGTGAGTATCTGTTGAGAAATGTTTGCTGCACAAAATATATAACTATATTGTCAGTGTGTTTGTTGTTTGTTTTCAGCTCTTCATTCAAGTAATAGAAACCATTTAGTCTCATGACATATAACAAAGGTTTTTGTAGAATGCTAATAACCTGTCCTTTGACTTACTAAATGTTCATTAAAAACTTTTGAATTCTAGCCTGCACAAGGCAAGGCTTTAGATTTACTTTTTGTGGCACTCTTATTGCATGAAAAATATTCAGGAGATAAATACTACAGTAAGTGTGAAAAAGAGCCCTGGTTTAGTGAAAAAAAATTCACAAAAAGAAAATCATCAATTTCATGAAAGAAAGGCGACCATTTTTTACAACTAAATCCTTTGGTTCTTTTTTGTTTTACTTATTGCGACTTCTGAAAAATCAGTCTGTCTGAGAGCAAACCAGAGGCCTGATTGCTTTTCAAACATAACCTTGGGGTGCATCCAACTTCAGAGGTAGGGCCTGATCTTGCTGAGGTAAAGAGATGTTGATGATAAAATAACAACAATAATAAAGAATATGTTGCTTCAGTCCTTCCCTATTCTTTTGCTTTATTAAATCTGACGTTACAAAATAAAGGGGGGAGAGAACTGTGTTTTCAGAAGCAAAGGGACAATTTTGATTTTAAAAGGTTTGAGTGCTGGCAAAAACAAAATATTAGCTTTGTGAAATAAAGAAAAGAAGCAAACTACAAAACATAAAAGTTTGATCTTCATTGTGGCTTTATAGAACGCACATGGAATTATCATTATGAAGAAGATGAAAAAGCTTAAAATGCTGATATATATATATATATATATATATCAAATCTGATATCATTTCACTCATCCTCATATTTCTTGCTTTTGTAAAGGTGAATTCAATGTATTATTCAGTAGCTGAGGTGTGCAATGGAGTTAATGCACAGACTTCGACTGTGAATTCCCTCATTTGTCCCAAATTTGGAGATAGGCTGTTATATGGAGTATGAAATCCTCAGTCTGAATCTTCATATACATCGGCAAGACTAAAAGGAATAAACTGTTTTGGTGCAAAGCTGTGCTTCTTCTTAGCATTTTTACGTGCTTCCATCCAAGGGAGAGAAGCATCATTTTCAGTAGTCTCCCTCAACTTCCTCAAGCCTTCCTCACAGATGGAGTCATAAAGCTCATCTCGATTCAGCAGGCCACCAAAAATAAACGCCTGTGGTTAAAAGTTGAACATCACAGTAAGTAATAGTGGAAACTGAAAAGCTCTTGTAGATTTGAAATATATTTCTTTAACAATTTAGGCAAAAAATGATCAGTATGTGAGAATGGTGAAAGCATACAAAACTATTCAAGGTCAAATCATATAGAAAAAGAAGTATACATTTAATTAGTCTTCATAGATATCACCTGAAAAAAAAATCACTTTTTGGTCTATAAAAGGTGATTATCATAACAATAGAGCTGGCTTTGAGCATACCATTACAACAGACCACACAATCATTCAAAAGAAACTAAAACACACATCTGGGAAGTAGGAATGAGCCATTGCAAGAAAGACACAGTGTGAAAAGAATTATATTAAGGTGTATACGTCCATGTACATAGAAATATAAATCAAGTTCACTTTGATAGCTAAACAGAAATAAACTAACATGTTATAAATTAACAATGCAGAGAAAAAACATCTTTAAAATTGTTTATAGATATTAAATCATTTAACAGTGAGAGAGACGCCTTATCAGTCCTATAACTTTGGCTAGAAAAGATGATAATTACTTATAGTTGACTTAATGTTAATGAATCATGATGAGTATCCATACATGATAAGAGCATAATGGCACATGCCACACATATAGATCAAACAGAAGGCATTGTAGAGGATGACAAATAAATCCTATGTGCTCTCATCATAGAGTCTATGGCCTTCATAGTTGATGATACTAATAATGGTCTTTAATTGCAGACATTAGGCATTGTAGAGGATGACAAATAAATCCTATGTGCTCTCACCATAGAGTCTATGGCCTTCACAGTTGATGATTCTAAATAATGGTCTTTAATTGCAGACATTTTCAAAAATCAATAATGCAAGATTCAAATATTGAGGTTTTAAGAGCAACAACAAGATAAAGATAGTAAAAAAAACAGAAAATGTGACAATGATTTGAGACCAGTCCCAAAGAGTCAGAAATAACACAATACAATTTTGCAGCATCCATATGCATTAAGAGTAATATAAAGCTGACTAGATGCTGCAGTATGCTATTGTCAAACTTACATAAAAGAGAATATAAAACAAATTTCAAATCCTATTTTTTTTCTCCAAATAAACTATTGAATGCAACATCTCCCTAATAAGGACTAGCCTCAGGCTTTTGAAATATGAAAAAAAAGATACTTGAGGAAATTAAAGGCAATATCTTGGATTTTTTTAAAAACAGTTTTGTATTGTATTTTATCTGAAATGTGACATTAATTTTGCAATTTCAATTGCTTGAAGACTGAAACAACAGCTGTTTAATCATTGAATGTGATACAACAACAATAGGACAGCCATGCATGAAATTTTATTTTCAGAAGCCAAATCATTACAATGCTTGATGCAGGCTATTTTAAAAAGCAAATTGCAAGAAATTAATAATGAAAAGAAAAAAAAAAAAGAAAAATCAAATGAGAAAAAAGCGCACTAAGTAAATAATATAGTGGAAAAAATAAGGTTAATTAAAAAGAAAGCTGTCTGAGAGGCTGAAGTCTATAAACAGACTTAATGAAAAAGAAAGATGAACGCACATGGTAATTTGCTTGCAATTAAGCTCTGCATTTTCATGGCAGTCACATAAAACAAAATAAGGATAAAAAAAACAGGATAAAAGCTAAAAGAGCGATTGATTTACCCCATAAATAAAAACAAATGCTATCTATAGCAGGCATTTTTCTGGAATAGAAACCAGGAATAGATAAGACCAATGAGAGAAATGCAAATAAGTAAAGCTTTTAGCAAGTTTGTGTTTAACCTAACATGTTTTCAAATAAAAAAGCAAAAGTTGAAACATGTACAATAACAAAAGCCTTCCCATGTACAGAAATCTGATAAAATATACAAGCACAGAACTCAGGGCAACAGATAAAGATGTTTAGAAATATGAGCCATACAAGAATGATTGATAAGTTTAAAAGAAAAAAGAAAATGTAAAAGATATCGACCAAATAATCTTAGGTTACTGATTGCCTTTTTCATCTCAATTTTGAACAATGTACAGTGACCAACAAAAATTGTCAATATTTTGTATGAATTAGAAAATAAGACAGGTTTGTCATTCCTGTCATTACAGTTGTCATATGTTATGTATGTTTTTTATCTGAGATGATTTAGGGCCTCTCCATATAAAAATAAAACGTTCAAATGTTTTTGTTCCTTAAATTATGGACTATGAGCCAATGCAAACAATTACAATGCTTCTATGGCTAAATCATGGAAAGAAAAAGAAGATAAAAACACACAAAAAAACTTCATGAAAAACATGCACAAAAACCACTGCTTTCTGATCATAGATAAGAAAAATAAACACCAAAACAGTGGTTGGATAAATTTTTAAATGCTATACAATTATGCCTAGCACAAACACCACTCTCACAAATGCAGTAAATTGGTATGCTTTCAGTTTTGAAGGAACATCTCAGCTGCTGTTTTTCACATCACAACATTTGTCAATTTGGGTTGAAAACATAAAATTCAAAGTAGATAATCATCATAAAACAAAGAAAAATATCAGATGCAACACCAAACTATGAAAGCTGATGACATTTAAATAAGTTTAAAGATCCTGAAGATGCAATGGTGGTCAAAGGAAATGAAATAAATATTGCTAAAGAATACAATCACCACCTCAAACTTATAAGAACAAATTAAACAACACAGAGTGAATTTGTAATCGTCCTTTTTTTACTTGATAAAGCCTTAAGGGCGAAACCTTGTCACATATACTCTGTGTTGTTCAATTTATTCTTATAAGGTTGAGTTGGTGTTTGTATTCTCATACTATATTTATGACCTTAAAAGAATAATTTTCATCTTCATTCACAGGCCAGCGATAAGAAAAAAAAGACTGGAACAGACAATATTAATCTTCACCTTAGAATCCTGATTTCTCATTCTTTGCTTACATAATCCTTTCTTCTTTTTTTTTCCTTCTTCAATGCAAAAAAAAAAATACTTTTTTCTAAATTAATAATAAATTTACAGTAGCTCTAAAATAAGAGATTACATTTGTCACAACTGACCTTAGCTAGAGATTTTCTTTTGCATTCTATAACTCTCTGTGCAAAGCAATCAAGAGGAGGCTTAAAAAAAAAAAAGAAAAAAAAAAAACCCAGATATTTCTCCTGTGGTCTTGTAAAGCATTCTCTGTCTCACAAAGAAGAAAGAGCCTAGAGAAGATGTTTGAAATGATTTGCTGTGATGTGCCTTTTTGTTGTCTGTTCATACTCCTCTTGCATTTTAAGAAGCCCTTGCTCACAGATGGCATCATATACTTCATCCCTGTGGTAGATTCCTCCTACAGTGAGGGCCTGTTCAAATCAAAGGTTTAGAAAGAAGGACAGAGAGAGAGAGAAAGAGCAAGGAAGAAAATGGAAAAGAAAAAACGGAAAGTGTGAAGGGAAGGTGGAGGGAGATAAATAAAAGATGAGTGAAAGACAAAAGGAAGAAAAATGGTTAGATGAGAGAGAGGAGATGAAGTTAGTGGAGAGGAGGGTGAGACAGGGTAAGAGAGGAGGAGAGAAAAAAATGAAAGACAAAGGTGAAGGGGGAAAAAGAAAGATAGGGGAAAGAGAAAAGAGGAAAGAAAACCGTAGAGGCAGAGAGAGAGAGAGGGGTAGTGAAAGTGAAGAAAAAGAAGGAAAAAGAGAAGGAGAGAGAGAGAGAGAGAGAGAGAGAGAGAGAGAGAGTATAAAATAATTATCTATGTTGAAAACTAATTTTTAAAATCCTAAATCCAACAACTAAATGTGCTGAAGTTGTCCAAATTAGTCTCATGTCCCAATTTAACTAAGTCTTAACTATGTCAGTCACAGCCCCGAATTTCACTTGGAATTAACTTTTGTTACATCTAAAAATTCCTTTCATGAACTTTTCTATGGGGAATAAAAATACAATAGCATTTGCAAAAACGATGTTTATGTCTACTGCCTATCTGACACGACACTAAGCTCCTGCCTATTTATAAAAAATTCAATTTGAGAGGCAAAATTTTCAAAAAAGAAACATTTTAAAAAGTATCTCTCTTAAGAAAGCAAAAGAAAGCTTTGAACGTAATACACATCCTTTAATTGACTACTATAGAACTAACTTATTAGATCTCTATCTTGTCAACAATCACAATAGTAATCTTTTGATAATTAATTTACTATGTAAATAGTCCTTATCCCTAGAACTGCTAACATTTTTAAAAGTTTTTTCTTTCTTTTATAAACTAATTTTTCCCAACGTTGCCCGCTAACTAGAAAATGAAAACTGCAGCACCTTCACAAATGCAACAGCATATTTAAAAGCATCATGTGCAGCCTTCTCATGCACAACAAACAATCATACAAAAATGCGAGCACATATAAATAAAGTAAATTTTAACATTACACAAAAAAATTCACAAGTGTGCTATGTCATTAACTGTATCTAGTGTTGCAGACACAACCTCAAAGAGATCCGAAAGTCTGATTTTAAAAACACACATGAATGTACAAAAATATTTCCACTCATAAATTCCTGATTTTTTTTTTCAAAAGAGCAGTTACAGTAAAGCTGGCTTGAAAAGATTACAATTTTTTTTAATCGTATGTTTTATAGCAACGCATAAAAAAAAAACAAAAAAAAAACCTGTACTTAAAATATGAAAAAATTCAACATAATTTGTATTTTTATAGAACATTCAGTTGAGACAATTCAAAAAAGAAACTTGAATACAAGTTATGTTTGATTACTTGTTTACCCCTGTGCTTTTAAAAGATTATTTTTCTTTCTATATCAACCACAAACTCTTCTTTATTTATAGTAATACCAAACCATTATTAAATTAGTAAGCAAAATGCTAACATTGACTGCAAGGCTGCCTGGAAAGTTTTGAAGCCGGGAGTGTAGGGGCAAACAAAAAAATGTACATGTATATGCACAGTTTGGCCGATGATAGACTTCATAACAAAGATAATAAAAATTACAGCTGTAATGGAATGTTTTGTTCAGCGGAAAGATAATAAATTTTCATATTCTCTTCACTTTTATAAAAAGAATAGTGCAGAATAGCTACAATAGAATACTTAATATATATATATATATATTTATATACAATTTTTTTCCTTTACAGGCACATATTGTGGGACGAATCATATTGAGCTGGATGTAACATGCAACGATTTTGAGAAAAAAAAATTCAAGTTTCTCTTCTTTTCATTGCCTTGTTTAAAAAATTCAAGCCCAAGTATCTTTCACAGACACAATATCTCTATCTTGTTTTCACCATCGAAAAGTTTACAAAATGCAGTTTCAGGCTGCATCAATGCATTTTAAATGTGACTTCCGGCTTATTTGGACTGGTCTCCAGACACATGTTATTTAACTTTTTCACAGTTAAAGCACTGGAGATGTGAGGACTGTGACAGCCCTACTGCCCAACCTGCTCCAAACTCACATAAGACCTTCTTCTCTTGATTCTTAACTAGAATGACAGTCTAACCAATGTGTTTTAGAGGGACAACAAAAGTTTGTCTAATTAAAGGAGATAAAGTTCAATGTTGACAAAAAGCTTGTGCATGGCAAACACAGATAAAATTGGAGCAGGACACACAATTCTGGATAAAACAAAGAAAAATTATGAAAAGATGGGTTGGTGGATTCATATACATCATTACTTGAGAGTGGTGTAGGAATGAAAATTTCAAGTTATATGATACGTACCACATCTCTTTGTGAGTTTATCAAGAGAAAAAAAATAAATGGGTTCTTTGCTTCAATACTTCTTTTTATTTTAAAATTACAAAACGAACAGGATCAGAGTATGAGAAATGATTTTTAAATTGTATTTCAAAATTTAAAAAAATAAATAAATAAAAAAATAAAAATTTTCACTTGATTTTGTACAGATTGTTCAGAGATAATGATTTTAGTTGATGCAAGAATACTGCAACTTAATATAGGTGGTCAAGCAGATAGCATCAGCATTAGAAAACCTTGAAAACTTAACTTTAGTTTTATATAATACTTTTTCAATTATCCATAACCAACTATCTGTTGAGGTAATACTAATAAGGAAGTTTGGAAGAGGATTTGTATTAAACATGCAGAAAACTGACACATTAATTTCAAGCCACAGGGATAACAAATACTAGAGAAACCGCAAAAGAGACACTCGATTTCACAAAATAATCAGGGAAGCCACATGAAAAAAATGCAATTTTTCTCTCAATTGGACAGGCTAATTTTTAAAAAATAAATGAAGGTTTACATCCAAAAATGTTTTCATTTCTTTTTACTCATTTTACATCAAATATGGAAATATTTTGGGAAGCCATCTAACCAAGTTTGACACACACAAACGCACTGTGCTACATCTAAACAGGGTTAAACATCAAACAAGACATATTACAAATTACAAATTACAAATATTACTCACCGAAAAAGCATTTCTATACATGCCTTAGTTATACTACAACAGACTGCCACCAAAACTAAAGCCAAGCATACATCCCTTTCTCCTTTGGTTTAAAAAACAAAAAGTTTGTTGCTTTTTTTTAAAGGAAGAAAACCTAATACACCTAAGACAAAGAGAAAAGGGTTGGAGAAAGATCTAGTAATGCTACTGATGCACCAAACAATAAAGAAAAACAAATGGTTCACATAAAATACTCAGGATTTGATAGCAAAATCTGAAAATGTTTTTTTTTTTCAGTTCTGGAAATCAATTAAAAATATGCATTGTATGGCTTCATGATTTTGAAACTCATACAAACTTGACAGAACAATGAGTATTTTATCTAAACTAAGACAGCTTTAGTGCAAACAAGTTGCTTTTTTTTCCTTTTTACCTATAATTTCTATCCATGAATTTTGACACCAAAAGCCCAATGCCCACAACACCATGCAAGACGTAAGTGATGAAAAAAAAAAAAAAAACAACTCTAACTAAGAGCAAAGTTCAAAAGAAATACAGAGTACAATACATCAGAATGAGGAAAATTATTTACACTTAATCAGCTGCCTGTGTGTGATGGCTGGCTGACTGGTGAGTTGCCAGCGAGGGAGAAGTACTCCCAGGAGACCCCACAGCAGGAAGTGGCTGAGCAGACCATGAGAGGGCCGCCTGGCGACCCACTGACATTATAGTGTCATAAACCTCGTCCCTGTTCAATATGGTGCCAAATACGTACGGCTGTTGGAGGGAGCAGCACAATGAGACAACTCTTCAGTTAAGGCAGTTTGAATAGCTCATACATCTTTTCACTCACGAGAAGCTTAGTTTTTTGTTAGCTGTTGCCTACTTCCAAATATTTTTACAAAGACGCTCATGAAAAGTATGGAAAGTATTGTATAACACGACCCTGCATGTCATTTGATACATGTACACAAAACAGAATTTAAAGTTTGAAAACCTTGAACGAACTATCATAAGACTTATGATTCAGACATTATAGTTCGTTCAAGTTTTTTTCTATGAACTTTATTACAGCTTAAAAACTCTGTTTGACAAAAACAAAGCAGTCAAAAAAGATGCCTCTAAAAAAAACATCAAAACCTGCATGGAACAATAAACTTAAAAAAAAAAAAAATTACAGACTGATGACACTTTTTTTCATTTTTTAACCATGTGTAGGGAGAAATGTCCATCACCTTTTCCTGTTCAAAATTGCCAAGAAAACTTATGTAAAATATCCATTTATTGTAAGAGAATTCATGAATTAAAAAAAAAAAAATTATGCTTTTATTTGAAATGAGCATCTAGGGAGGGAAAAGCAAAAAGTAAGCAAGGGGTTGCACATATGCTTTGCTATTAATGCAGATGTGTCACAGATTTAGCCACCATCTTCAAATATATATTTTCCTTTTTTCATTTTTGTTTTGGTCTTGTAAGAAAAAAAAAATTAATGTTTAGCTTAAAAGTGGTGAATTATTTCCAAGGCAAGAAACAGAAAATTCCTGTTGTGACAGATTTGCATTATGAATATTTTTAGGATACAAAGCTGCCCTAATTTTTGCCTGCTAGCAAATCAGGAGAATAAAAAATAAAAAAAGTATGATTATTCTGAGTATGAAAAAAAAGAATAAAAACTGTTTGCTCCAGACTCATAACAAATCTGCCTGAAGGTCATGTTTAATCACTTTTTTTTGAAGACTGTCTCATATAAGAAAGTAGGTGGACAATATTTGCAATACCAATTCTGTTCAAGATTCAGTCATTTAGTTTATATCTGGTTTAATACAGGTTAGTTACACAGTGGCTTACCTTGTCATTGCCCACAACAGCAATTTCTATGGCCATGCCCCCACCAGGAATCCATCCATAAGGCTTTGCCTGTAAGAGATTTTTATGAAATATGATGAAATATATCTATAAAGACAGCCCAGAAGGCAGAAATCTGGCCCTAAGTTAGCACCTACAACTTCAATTTGAATCGTCACTATGTATTTTCTTTTTCACACAATGCAACCATTACCTAGAATCTTAGGTGATACTTTGCCCTTCTGTTGTATCAATTGTAGTGCTACAGCCAGTTTAGCAACCACATAATAAGGATGGAATAAAAATTTCTTTGGACATTTACCAAATATTGTGAAGTTGGTCATCAGTTCGTAGTGAATTTGATGCAAATGTTTAAGAAAAACACACAATAAAAAATAGGAGACACACTTCAAGCACATTTTTAAAATTTTTGCCATTACTTCCTATCCAAGACCAATTATTTTGGCTGACAGGAAAAATGAGTCAAACACTAAATTCTCCAGGCCTCAAACAAGTGCCTCTACATGCAAATTTTTCTTATGTTCTCTGCACAATCAGGACTAGGCATAAGGCTAGATTGCTTTTCTCAAGGCTAGTTTAGTAATAGCAATGAAGATAAAGGTGCTAAACATGACATATTAAATCAATATTTATGTTACTGGAAATCTCTCTCTCTCTCTCTCTCTCTCTCTCTCTCTCTCTCTCTCTCTCTCTCTCTCTCTCTCTCTCTCTCTCTTCTCTCTCTCAGTCCTTCTCTGTCTGATTCTTTCTTTTTTGTGTATTTGGCAACACTACTTATATATCATTAAACAAATGCTGGTTTAATCTGACAAGAGATGTGAAAAATAACTCATATTCAGTATTAAAGTGTTGCTATTTTCATCATTTTTACGGGATTTCTTTTTCTTGCCATTACGTTGGTGCTTAACTGGCATCTATCTTTTGAATTCTTGCTGAATCATTATTTATGCCTGATATTTCCATTTAATATTTACCATAGCACATAGAACAATTGCAGAAATTCTTGCTTTGAAACAAATATACACCACACTAGACATAAAGTGTGTGTCACTTTGTATGTTCATTTGCTCATTTCTTTTCACTTTAT
>BLXT01007821.1:1748596-1765840 GCA_019648995.1 Plakobranchus ocellatus
CCCCCCCCCCCCTTTTTTTAAAGTACATACCGGGTACCGTAAAATGTTAGGCCTATCATGCGCCATAGACCCACTGTTATTGCTGTTTTTGTTTGATACCAGCGCTCTACTACGATATCATGAAACTATCAGATACCGTACTCTACTATGACATAATGAAAAACTATCAGAATGGATGACAGATTTAGAAAAGAATGAGAAAGAAAGAGAGAATGTGTGTGTGTGTGTATTTATATATATATATATATGTATGTATGTATGTATGTATGTATGTGTGTGTGCGCGTGCGTGCGTGCGTGCGTGCGTGCGTGTGTGTGTCATATATATATATATGTGTGTGTGTGTGTGTGTATATACATATATATATATATATATATATATATATAGAGAGAGAGAGAGAGAGAGAGAGAGAGAGAGAGAGAGAGAGAATTTTCATTGTTAGTGATGTTTTCTAATTATGTTAATAAGTGTGAGGTGGTGGTTGATCTTTTTTTCACAGCATCGTACCACATAACATTGAACTTCAAGATAAAAAGGAACTAAAATATAAAAAGTTTTTGAAAGCCAATCAAAGAAAGAAATGCTAGACGAATTTGTTCAACCACACCAACTGCCATCAGAACAAGAATCCAAGACCAACTCACATTTCATTCTAACAAATTTTTCTTTTGCTTTTAATAGATATATATATATAACAGCATGGCAAACTTTAAGTACTTTAAAATGTTCTTTGTATACCTCGCAATAGTAATGAGAAAGGTAATGTTATAGTACTATATAAGAATAATATCATTAAACAATTAGGCAAATGAAATGATGAATATCCCTTAAATACTGCTTTATTACACAAAACTTATCAATGTCTTAACAACATTTACAACAGCGATAGCCAATTGTAAAATATGTAAACCTGACTATATGAACCCACTCAAGGCCTAAATGGCCAAAGACTTGGAAGAAACTTGTATCAAGTTTGACTTGAACTTGAAGATTCAAAGTGCAATAAAGTTCACTTGAGTGCCAATCGTATAAACTGATGGTTGGATCAAACAAAATAGCCCTCATTTAACAATTTACAACCAAAATCCATAAGTCCGATCCGAGTATTATGAATTATCATAAATGCCCACATTATCTTGAAGGAGTCTTAAAGCTTCACCTAGACAAAAGCCTTAGACATGACTGCTCTATATTGTTTTCTATGTTTTGAAAAATTCAGAATACTTGAGATCATAGATTAAAGCAAACTATCAAATATTTGAACTTTATGTGTCAGTATCTAAGAATTAAGTCTAACAGCAGACAACACATTTATATACGAAGAGGAGGGTCGTCAAATTGCTAGCAAGTATTAATGAACGATGGAGATGTAAAAAAAGGTATGAAAGTTAGAAACAGAAGAAATGGCAGGCAAGGCAATGATTTATTCATTTGAAATTTATGTGGGCAGGCAAGAAGTTTGCTGATGATACAAAAGATTATACATTTCAATTGGACTGTGAGTCAACCCTGCCATGGGTCAGAGATTTGAGGATTCATCAAATCAACTTTCAGAAAACTTGACCTTCGCTAAATAGAAGAGCAAGAACTAAAAGAGAGGAAATGGAAATGGACTGGTCACGCACTGAGAAAGCATCTCACGAGGCCGATATAAGAAAATTCAGTTGCGAGACTGAAAACTTTTGCCAGGGACATGGTACAAGTAACATGGCATTCCTTCACAAAAAGAAATTAAAAGTACATTCAGAGTATTGAGGAGTTGATATTAAGGGAATGGTAAGGAAAACGTCAGTATGGGAAAAATAGAAGGAAAGAAGTTTTACTTGGTATAAATACATCACAGGTACATATACACAGAATACGGATAAGGTACAGTGCCCTGAGACTGCAAATGTATGGGCTTGCAACAAAATGGCAAGGCTTGTCTAATTTCAGTTCTAATAAATTGATACATTTATCTCTCAAATAAGTTAATAAAACATGTTCACAGTTCAGCAAAATGGAAAAAGAAAATCAAAACAACCTGCCCTTTCCAGATCTATATGATCAAATAAATTGAGCTTTGCCAAGCTTACACATTCAAGAACTCAATTTAAATACAGTGTGGCAGTCCGATGTTTCTTGAGGCAAAAAGGAAAGGTCCCAAAAAAAAAAAAAAAAAAAAATTACTGTTTTTATAAATAAGATCAGATTATTAAATATGAATATTGAATCAACAATATATTGCTAATTTAAAGTGAATTTTTAATGAAACTGTTATATGCTTGGGCTGATTTAAAAAGGTTTTAAATAAAACCTGTAAAAACTTGTACAATGCAAATTCCAGCACATGCACGTCCAAAAAAGAAAAAAAAAAAAATAAATAAATAAAATTCAGTGAGGTTTGAAAAAAAGGGATGATGCTGCCTATATTAGGATCACAAGATTCTCTTTTTGAAAAGTTATTAAAAAGAAAAAAAAATGTTACAACCCTACAAAATCAATTAAAACAAAAAACAATATAATGTATCACATTCATACGTGTAAATCTCATTTCTTTCACAAAATGATTGTTACACCTTTCTCTTATATTCTTAATTAAGAAGCTGAAATTTTTATCCGCAACATTCAAAAGTAATTAGAAGACAACATTTTTTCAAAAGGGCGGGGGGGGGGGGGTGCAAAGCTGAATTATTTATTTTACCCTGAATGTATTCCGAATCTCTAATTTATATTTCTACAGTACCATCAAAGTTACAGTCATTTCTAAAGTACCATCAAAATTACATTTATTGTTTTTAATTCACAGTCTGGAACGCTAAACAATCTAATGATGCATTCTCCATAACAAGGAGAACCTAATTCCTCATCCACTGATATACTATTAAAAATTCTTTGTAAGTTTAAGTTGATTATTTACCTCTACCAGCTGCCACTTTAAGAGTCATTGGCTTGAACTGATTTAAAAGGATTTTAAATAAAACCTGAAAAACTGGTAAAATGCAAGTTCCAGCACATACACATATTTCCAGCGAAGCTGAATTATTTTACCCTCAATTATTTCCCCCCTTATCTATCATTGTTGCAAATGTATTTGATTCACATTGAATTTCTCCAAATACTACCAACAGACAGGCTAGACAGCGCATATGTCGAGTGCTTCTGTTAGAAAATGAGAAGCGTCATACAGCAATAGTTCAATTCTGAAAAATCTTCCCTTTCTAGACCCACACTTGTAACTATCACTTCCAGCATATGTAAATATAAAATTTTTTGTTTGGTCCGGTGTGTTTTTTTTAAAAGCCGGTTTTGAATAATCATAGGGAGACACATAGCATTTTCCCTTTCTTCGGCATGAAAGCCACACAAAAAGACTCTCCTGCAAGTTTCTCAAATTTGAGGCATGCCTTATCTTTATTGATGAAGCAGTATTGAACTGATTTTATGTCTCCCACTGTAGCAAGGTAAGTAAAACATTAGAAGGAATCTAAAGGCATTTTTAGATTCCATTTTTTTACATATTCTTTTGTCTTATTGATAGTATTTCTGAAATGGCACTGCTGCAAAAATATTACAATGCTTCAGGCATATTTCTCAATCTCATTCACAAGGCTTGGAAAAAACAAATTTGCAAGGTAGCATTCAAGGAGGCCGAAGATGTTGAAGACAAGGAAAGACGTTAAGTGATAACATACAAGAATGGTCAGGACTGAGCACTGCAAAATTCAAGAGGTCAGTGGAAGGTAGAGGCAAATTAAAGAATGTCTAGGAAATATCTTTGCATATGCTCCAACATTATCAAGGGATAAAGGAAGTAAATGACAATTGACATCAGCATTTCATATGCACAGACCCATGATTTATGTTAGTAAAACCAATAGTGCAGGAAAAAGATTTTCAAGCAATGCATAATCAAGATAAAGACTAATAAGCAAATTGTTACTCATTTGCCAAGGATGCCTCTTTACAAACTTGTCTGCCCTGACCAGTATAAGGTTTTCAATGAGGAATTATTTTCATGCAGTGGCACAAAGCAGAATCCAACTGCAGACTCAGTGATAAAAAATGCAGTTTGTAACCTTTGACTATCATGCCTATACCTCCTTTCCCGTCACAACATGCCCAATTCTGAATTTCATCTACAATCTGAAATACTAAACATTACTCAAATTTATACATACATGGTGCGATACTCTTTACCAGTAGAATTATTTTTAAAAAGGCCAATAATTCATGAAATTTAAGAGTACAACTTCCCAAGTATCAAATAAAGTGACAAACTCAATGGTAGTTTTTAAAAACAATTTCCAAGCTTCCATTTAAATGCACAAAATTTCAGGAAATTATAGTTTATCTGATATACTGCAATATTCATTTTAAAAAAAATAGTAAACAATGCACACAATGGTGTGAAAAATCTTTTCAGCATCTATACAAATTTACAAGGATTCATAAAAGTGAATCTGTTTGATGGACGGTTATCTTGGAAAGGATAAAAACCCTAAAATAATAAAAGGGATGCAGTCATACTGATATTAAAGAGACAAAAACATATATTAGGGGATAGAGTGAGGGTATGATTGTGAGGCACAAAAATCAACATATAAAACCAATCAGTTTCACATGTATGTCTTTAACACACAACAGTTCTTGTTTTGATTTCTCCTGACACTGAAGTTGCTGCTATCTCAGAAATAGATGTCTAGCAACAAAACAATAAAAAAATTAACATTTTATTTTGCTTAAATGTTATTTTTGCCAGACATAAAATGACTGAACATCTTTTTATAATACAGAACATGTCAGCGAAACAAAGTGCATGTAATGTGATATATGTTGGCATGTATTGTCAATGGTTGGATGCAGCTGATATGTAAGAGCAAAAATTTTTCTTTTCATCCTCTATGAAAATATAGCTTTGGCTCGGTCTATTTTTTTCTGCAGATTTGCAATCTTTAAGTCCAGAGAGGCAATTCCTGTGGAGAAAAGGTCTTCATTCAGGCTTTTCATCCGATTATTGTTCTTTGATTCCACTAAAGCATTGTTATCATCATCAATACTACTCATTGAGGAAGATAACTCTGTTCCTTGAAAAAAATCTCTCTGAGTGAGGTCACCTCCCTTAGCTGCTCTGTGAGATAAAGTGATTTCTGAGAGATGCATTGGAGAGCTCTGCAAAGGAAAATTTAGGCCCCTGTTGTTAATCTGAGAGCTATGGTCTCTAGACTTTTCTGCATTGGACTGGCCAGTATTTAAATATCTCTGATCTTGTTGAGAAGGAGCTCTGCGAGAAAAGGAGATTGGCCCTTGTCCAGGATCAGAGCTGCTAGAGACAGAGATTTGTTTTTGAGCGACATTGTTTTTGCCAAGATTTTGCCCATTCTGGCGAGAAGTGCTCTGGTCAGGTTCTAATATTCTGAACTGTGTTGTCTGCTCTGGTGAAACTAATGACTCTTCATCGTCTGTGTAGCGTGTTTCTTTAGGGGGGTCCTCAAGGCTCCTGCTGCGTCGCTCTCTCTTCTTGCTCTGTTGAGTTTTTCTAAGGGTTGATGGTGAGAAAGACCTCGCTGTGTTCCAAGGCCCTTTTCTCTTCCCCACTGCATTCTCTTGCCTTGATGATTCAATGCGTGAAAAGTCAAGTTCACTTGAAGAAATAGAAGAGCTTTCAATATCCATCTCAACTAGATCATCATCTTGAGGTAAAGACTTTGGTGTGGGCGTTTTTGAAGATTTTCCAGGTGTCTTATTTCCCCAAGTACCATTGTCAGAAGAGATAGGTACTGAATAAAGACTTGAATATTTTGTTGACTGACTGCCTCTCTGAGCTCTGTCTCTTACAACTTCTTGCTGACGCTTGTTTCTCTCCTTTTGACGAGGTGACTTTGGCAGACGTGGCATTTCTGAGTATTTCATGAAGTAGTCACTAACACTAAACCTCGAGTCATCCTCATAGTCAGAATCTTCTGGACTGATAGCCCTGCGTTCTCTGGGAGTTCCTGACCTCACTCTTGGTCTCCTGTTCCCAAGAGTCCTTGGCAGATCTCTATAACTCTCCCTCAAATCTGTGTATTTGTCACTTTCACTTTTACTCCTTACTCTTGACCGCTTTCTTTGACCACTGCTGTCACGCTTTCTCCTCTCGCTGTTATCAATATCTTCATAGAATTTGCCTGTGGAGGAAACTGGTTGTTGCCAGTAGCGCTGGCCAGCTTCACCTCTTTTTGCTTGTTTTCGTTTCAGAATAGACTTTGGACTCTTCCTTACATAGCGACGAGACTCCCGTTGGTTTAGCTCCACCTCTGAGTCAGAATAATATGGCTCTGCAGCAACTTCAACGGGTGATTCATGCATGCTGCGCCACAGACGGCGGTCGATAGGGCTCAGCCTCTGGTTGTGCCGTGCCAAGGTTGAAGCAGTCAATTGATTTCCAGCTGCAGGTTTTACATGGGGGGGAAAAAATGAAAGTTATTTACTTTCCATGGACTTCATGTTCAATAGAAACAATGTTGTATGTAAATTATTTCATGGCTATAATTATACAGGAGTAGGTAATTAAGCTTAGAAAGTAACTGATTGGAGGAAAAACCTAAACAAAGTAAAAACCAACAGAACAAAATTTAATTCATCATTTTTAAAAATAGAGATATCAAGTTGTCTACACATACCCATGTGCTCAAATATATATAATACAAAAAAAACAGAAAGAAAAGCAAAACCAATACGTAATGTATAGTTTAAAAAAAATACTAATCACCTCTACCTCTCTGTCTTTCAGGATATGCTGCGCCTTGCTCCCTGGATTCCCTCAATAGTCTGCGCTGCATCCATGACAAGTTTTGCTGTGAGTCAGCTCTTTCTGCCCTATATTGGTCAGGATAACAAGGTTCTGGTCTAATGGGCAAACTCTGACCTAAATGAGCTGATGTTTGCACAGATGCATCTGCGGCTGCTAATGTAGCTGGCGATAAGAAAGCACTTCCCTGCACACCAACCTCAGGCCTTCCTCTCAGCCGATATTCTTGGGCAGAAGGCACAGGCTCTCTACTTTCTGGCCCTGTGCTAGCTCCAAACCTGTCATGCAGTGGCAAAATTGAAAAAGACTTAAATTTTGATAAGATTAAAAAACTGTAATTTATCACGCAGTGTGTTTTTAAAATAATTTTTTTTCTTTTCACCTCAGGCTTCTCCAGAGATAAAAATATTAAAATCCAAGACTGAGCCAAACATTTTGACATGAGCATGACAATTATTTAGCCTCTCGAAGTTGAAGACAATTTCTTGACAAATTTTGTTTCTTCAATATTTCACTATAAAATACAATTGTTTTTGTTTTTTCTTCTTTATTGTCTTTGACTATAGACTTAAAACAAACATTACTATAAAATTAATTCAAACTTTTTCAAGAAGAACTGGCTTTTTGCTATAATTTAAAACTGAGAAAGAGAACAAAAATGATTCTTTATCTGCTAGTAAGAGAGAAAAAAGGTTTGATGCGTAATAATAAAAGAGCTTAAAATCAACACAAACTGAGTTGCAATGCTTTTGAAATACACAGAAAGATAAAATACCTTTCAGGATGAGCCATGCGGTAGAGGCTGTCCATGCCCTGTCTTTGTTGTTCTGTTGCGGTCAGATTATGAGAACCAGATTCAAACATCTGAAGTACATGGTCAACTCCAATCTTCAAGGTGCTGAAGTAAAATGATTGCAAGTTTGAGATGGCACGACACACTTCAAAACAAATACATTAAAAAAAAAAAAAATAATAATGATAATAATCATCCTTTTAAGAAGAAAGAAAGAAATAATTGTATAAGCTCAAGTGATTTTTAGGATATCATAAATAGTTTAATCAAAAACAGAAGCCACAAAATTTTGTACAAGCAGTAAGATAAAATTTGGAGACAATAGAATTATAATTTGCATGTCCAGAAGAAAAAGGATTTCAATAGTAACATTTTGAGAAAGAAAAGGCAGTAGGAGTTTATTTTTTTCCTGTTTTAAGTATTTGTTTTTTGTGGTTTAAATACTTGTATTTTGGTAGATCACCATCTTTACTGATTCACAGCATTGCAAACTTTGCAAAATAGATTTTCAGGCTATAACAATGATTTTAAATGTTCAAAACACAATTTGTCACAACTTTAGACTGGCCTAAAGGCACCAACGATTCAAAAATTGACGAAAAAATTAGAAAAGTTTGCTTCAAATATTTCAAGTGATTTGATTTGTTTATGGTTTTTATTTTCTCACTCAAGCAAGTTAATAAAAAAATAACGTGTAGCCATTAACTGATGTCCTTCTACACTGTAATTTCTATGAACATACAACTACTAAGAACAATTTAAAAAAAAAAAAAACCAGTTCCAAACAGCTTTAAAAAGTTTCTGTGACTGTTCCAGTTCTTTGTGTCGCATTTTTTTATCTAAAAGATATAAAAACTTACTCGACCATATCTTTCAGACGAACAATTTCTTGATCCTTCTGTGTCGCTTGTTGCTTGCAGTCTGCCAGGTTGAGTTCAGCTTGTCGCAGCTTTTCCCTTAGATCTGCAATGTCAAGGTCCCGACATTTCAAGCGCTGCTCCATGTTGCTGATTTCTCTATCTGCCACGGATAGCTTGTAGTGCACACCTTGAGAGTTCTGTGTAGCCTGGTCGAGAGATTGGTGCAGCTTAATCCTTTCCTGCTGATGCTTTTCTTCCAGCTTCAATATCTCATGGTCCTTCAAAAATCAAAATTGCAACACAGACATTTCAAAGCTGAGATAAAAAAATAAATAATCATATACTTTTTTTCCTGACATACAAGTAAGGACCCTCTAGCTCTAAGCTCACAATAAAATCTCTTGCTACTTATCTCTGTGGCTTTTGAAATTGTTAGATTACAAGATTTTTAGGGATCAAATCTTGACATTCCAGGGTTTGCATGGTTTCACAAATTAGACTCTTGGTTTTAAAAGCATGTGATTTTAAATTTTTATATCAACCTCCTTTCGCAACTTCCCAATTTTTCAGACACATGAGCCTACCTTTAGACTAATGGTCTTGACCAGATCCTGCTGAGTGACCAGCCACCTGGACTTTTCTTCAAGCAGAGAAGTCAGTTGAGTGTCCACCTTGTCTTTCTCCTGCCGTAAATAAACCATCTGTCTCTCCAAGTGCAACACTGAGGAGTAGCATAAGAAAGGAATATAAGTATTTATATAAGTTTATATAAGGATTTATATAAACACTGATCAAATGCAAGTAAGATAAAAATGATTTGCCTGTGAGTAGCTTTTAGTTGTATCACACACGTAATCTTGTGTGTTGCCATAAACTGCAACCAAACCAATGCGTCAAAGCTTTTCTTTGATATGAAACCTGGTTAGAAACAATGAACAAAAACTAGTGTGCTTCCCTTCAATGAGGAAAAATGAATTTGAGACTTTTAATATAATATAGCAGGATGATAAAAATGAAAAAGAAAAGCTACTGTTCAGTCAGTACTGACAAAATAGGATGATGAACTTTTATTGCACTACAAAAAATATATGTGGCAACAAAAGATATCCAATAAGTATATCCAAACAGTGAAAAACAAAAAATAGAGAAAACTAGTTCAGTAACCTGTTAACCTATTGACCCTCTCTATTGTGTAGGCAAATTAATGCACTCTCAACTTTTAGTTCAATAGAAAGTGTAAAGAAAAGTAATAGTCTTTTGATTTAAAAAAAAAAAAAAGAGGAATTAGAAAAGCTACTAGGATACAGGACGCACAGAATTTGTGTATAATTTACCACATAAAAAAAAGAGGGAAGAGAAAAGAGTGAGTGAGAGAGAGAGAGAATTGGCAGATATTATTGAAAAACCTATCAAATGAGCAAGATTGTACCATTGTTCAAAAACTGATGCAAAATTACATAGCAGTATCAAAAATGGGGCAGCACTACAGTCTCAAATTTATCAAATTTATGAGAATTAATAAAGTATAATGCTGCAGCTTGTAAAAAACAAAAGGAAAAATAAATATTTCTTATAGAAACTATATAGGGAGTCAATACAAGTATGAAGAAAAAAGGTAAACTTTGCAAATGATTTTGTGGTGAATCCTCTCATATAAAAATGATAAATAAATTATACTTACATTCATTATTGGAAGTACTGTAAGCATTGGCAGCTGCCATTTTCTCTTGCCTCTCTTTTGCATCAAGTTGTCGGTTCACATTATGGAGGCGCCTGCAAATGCAAGTTTTTTGTTATTATAACATTAGCTCCAAACTGGATGAAGAAGTAAAACAGTAGGTGCATGATGGTAAATGCATTCACAACATTATCCTGAAACTGATGTGAAAAAAAACAAAAAACAAGCTTATGTACTTTTCCCCAAATCAGTCTGTATTAAATGAGATGGGCATGGAAAAAGAATAGCCCCAAAATATATCACACTAGCCTATGAAAAATCTGCCAAATAGTGTTTCAATTGGTTGAACTGCTCATCTCATTTACTCTTACTTTTTAAGTTTGGCATTTTCTTCTTGTAGGAAGAGATGCGATGACTGACTTCGAGCATTTTCATGGCCAAGGGCTGCATCAGTGTAAAAGATCATGTCATCAATGAGATCACGCAGCTCAACATCTCCTGTTGTTCAAATAAGACAGACAAGCGGTTACAATCACAGATTTTAAAAATTGACCACAACAATAAAAAAGAAAATCTAATAATGTTATGAATTTAAAAAATTAACAAGTTCATGATTGAACGAAGAAAAATTAAAGGATGTTACAAAAACATGATAATAATAAAGTGCCACAATATTTATGTTTGAACTGAATCCAGTTAGCAGGCTATACCCACTTGAAGTGTTGACTTCATGATTTTGACTTTTCTTTGCTCCTTAGACAGGGAAAATGTAAAATATCAATACCCTCAAAATAATTTTTGAAAATTTGCAAATTTGGGTATCAATACCAATTTTTTTTTGTGAATATTAAGACAGTATTGGTTGCTTTTTATGCTTTCTATTTCTTAGAATTTGAAGTTAAAACCAAACTAGTTTCTTCCTCTTTTTTAATTTCAGACATCAATGAACATGTCTTCTTTAGATTCGATGGTAAAAACAAAACAAAATGTAGTATTTAAAGATAATATCGATGATTTGTTAAAATATTCATGTATTTCTAAAGTTTCTCTCATAAAAATCAATCTCCTCTGAGATTTACGTACTGATTTTCTTCAAATCAAACACACCTTTTGTCAAGAATATCATCCAAAATATAACTTAAAATTTGACTTTATCCGTCAAAAGTGAAGAGGTCAAAGCTAATTTTAGTTATATAATGAATATAAAAATTCATATAAAACAAAGCTTTTCAAGATATAAAAAAAAACCTTTACTGGGGTTTAGATACTGAATATGAAAACTTGTTAGCAAAGTTTCATTTTGCTGACTGAAATTCAAGATTGTGGTCGTTAACATCATAACCATAAATATTATTTTTCCACCAGTGTTAGCATGGCGAAATAATTATTAAAAATTCCTATCTCTAATAATAAAAAAGGATTCTCAGGTGCCTCCATCCCCCACCCCCCTTAATATCTGAGCAGCTCAGGATTGGCAAAGTGAACATCAGATTTGAGATAGGACTCAAGTGCACTAACCCATCCACCACATATAGAGACTTACGTAAAGCGGTGGCCTTGAAAGCCAAGCGACAGGCAATATTTTTGAGGGTGGAGTCTGCCATGCTCTCCAAGTAATACAAGTTATGAGATCTGCGTGTCCTCCTCGGCACATCATAGCCACTGTCATCACTGTGGTAGTTTTGATTGCTGTCAATATCTCCCATCTTAGTTAAGCTGCTATTGTTGACATCAAGTGGCTCATTTCTAATCTTGATCTCCACTTTTGTCTCTTCATTAGGATTATCAGGCTCCTCCTGTACTGACTTTTCAGTTGGAAGGTACTGCGACATAATTTCTTTCAAATTTTTATCAGAAGAACCTGAAATTTCCATTTCTTGTTTCTTCTGCTTTTCATCTGTTTGATCAGCTCCAATCTCTGAGCTTTCAGACTTGCTGTCATCATCATCAATGCTCATTTTCTTGCCTGCAGTGAAAACATCCTTTTTCAAAAGATTTATCATATCACTGAGATAACTTGTATTATTAATGCTCTCAGAATTTTCAGACTTGTTATCTTGATCTCTAGTAAGTGCGGAATTTTTGGCAATCAAAGCATTGTCTGTGTTACTGACCTTCTCAACATCATATTTATCATCAGAATCTAATTCTACAGCTGTTGGGACAACCACTGGTTCTCTTTCTTTAGTCAGGCCCACAACTTGCACAAGGTCTGACATCTCTTCACCCTGTAGCCCTGCTTGTGCTCTATCTTTCAAGTCAATCTTTTCAAGAAGTTTACTGCCAGTTTTGACTGAACTTAATTTAGTATCAACAGCCCCAGGCTGTGTAAAGGCACCTTTTGGAGACAATTTTACTGCTCTAGCTAAAACTGACTCTGTAGCTGCTTCATGCACTTTAAAGCTATTGCCTAAACTAGATACAGCTGTTGTATGAGTAAATGTGGACGTTGCTATTACTGACTGATGTTGAACTGGATGTGTAGATGCATGCAAATTCACCAATTGCAGTGTGCTGCCTTCTGTGCCATTTTGAACCTCTATGTTATCAGAGAAAGCTCTTGGTGCTGCATGACTCTTGCTATACATTATTTCAGATTTGAAAAGGTCATAATCTTTACAGGTATCAACCTCAGGTAATGAATTTTGCAAACCTTGCAAACTGGATGCATTATTAGGCAAACTAGTTGGGAGTACTTTGTTTATACCACATGAAGAAAAATCTTCTCTTTGTGTTGTCATGACAGGGAGACTGTGCTCTGTAGATGGATTTACTGCTCCAGCTGAATTTGTAACTGAAGCTAGTTGTCCATTACCTTGTATTAACGGAGAGGTCTGGGGGCTATTTTGCTCCCAGAGGTTATTGATTGAAGCTGGTGATTTGATGGCAGTTCTCTTTGAGCCATGTGATGGTTTTTTATCCGAGACCCATTCTGCTTTTGTGACAAGGGGTGTGGAGGAAGGATATGCGATTTGCAGTGCTTGTGAATTCAAAATTTTGTCACTGCCACTTTCTGAAATTGATTGGTTGACAGTGTGGTCTCTCCTGTACTGCTCCAGCTCTTGCCTCCACTTTTGATGCCTTTGCTTCCATGGCGGCACCGACTTGACTTGGTCAGAGAGTTGAAGAGGTTTCACATGACCACTGTTGTCAGGTTTCTCTGTTATCCCTGCATTGCTCCTTTGCCCAGTCAGCTCTGGTGGATGACTCAACTCTGGTTGCAGCCTGTGTTTTGCATCAAGACTTTTCACAATACTTATTAGACTCCTGGCATCAGATGGCAAGACAGAGGGCACTTTAATCATGACATCTCTTTCTGGGATCAACTGAGGAGTATCGTCTAAGGGTTGTGAGCAGCTTGTGTCTGAAGCTAAATCTGTTGCAAGCGCATTTCCTGCAGTACTTGTGAGATACTCCTCCGGTTCTGATTCTCTAAGCTTCTCAGGGTCTGGTGTTGAAGAGACAAGTCTCTTGTTGAACGGAGTGCTCACTACAATATCATCATTTTCACCTCTACTGAGGCTATCTGTGAAAACATTAAGAAACTGTCTAAAAAACACAGAATAAACAAAAATGATAATAATTAATTGCATTTACATAGCGCATATTTAACAGTGTTACTTTACACGCTTTACATTTTACACAATACTCAAGGCAATAATACAATATATAATTTCACTTTAACAAAATAGCATGAATGTTACAGGATATGATTTCACATATCCTCTCTCTTATTCTCCCACTCTCTCCTCACCCACTCTCCCTCTCTATACTAAACCCACACATGCACATACACACCTTATCACAACAACCACAGCTATATATACTTACAAAGCATTCATAAATAGGCATGTTTCTAGATTTCTTTTAAAAGTTTCGATACTTTTGGCTTCATGTATTTTCATCGGGAACTGATTCCAAACAAATGGACCAAAATATCTAAATGATCTTTGTCCAATAATTTTATAATTAGTGAGTGGAAGTCTTAATAATCTTTTATCATTTGATGATCTAAGAGTTCCAGATCGAACATATTTTTTCCAGGCAAGTTCTGAGGCAAGTTGACGCTAACACATTCAAGCAGCTTTATATTCAATCGTTTGTTTTACTGGCAATCATTGTAGATCTCTCAGGATTGGTGTTGCATGATCTTGACATTTGAGTTTCATAACTAATTCAGCAACACTATTTTTGAATGGATTGAATCTAATAGATTTTGTCAGGTTTTGCTCTTGTGAGAATCAAAATACAATGGCCTAAACGAGATAAAATGAGTGTCATACAAGGGTCTTAGTAACATCTGTTGATAGTAAATACCTGACAATGTATGTATCACAGGTGGAATTTAGTACTTTTACACATAGTATTGATGTGTGCATACATGGACATATCATAATCGATATAAACATCCAAATTTTTTACAGTATCCACAGGTCTTATATAAGTTCCATTTATATCTAAGTAAATATCTGGCATCTCCGGCGATAGATGGGGGTTAGAAAATAAAATAGCTTCCGATTTTTCATCATTTAATTTTAGTCTGTTGCTATTCACCCATTCTTTAATTTTCAAAAGACAATCAGTGTTTGAAATCAGATCAGCTAGATGTTCTAGATTGGTTGCATTGTAAATTTGACAATTGTCAGCATATAAATGGTATTTCATGTTAAAGTGCATTAGGATGAAAGTAAGAGATTACATCCATACATTGTGAACAAAATGGAACTAGGAACAAAGCCCTGTGGGAATCCTCACTTTAAAATGTCAGAACCAGATATGAAGTTTCTGATGGTGACACACTGGGATCTTTCACGAATAAATGCCTGAAACCAGCAAAGAATGGTTCCACCAATCCCAAAAGTCAATTTCAAGTCGCTTTAATAAGACATTGTGATCAATGGTATCAAATGTCTCTGACAGGTCAAGTAGCCTTAAAAAACTAACTTTTCTCTCGTCCAAAAAATCTAAAAATTATTTGGATGTTACTTTCAACATAGTTATTTGGGTGCTACGATATTCTCTGATATTCATATGGCATTTATACAAGATAAAAGCCCTTTCAGGACAATTTTTTCTAAAATTTTTTTAGGAAAGGGAGATTTGAGGCTGGTCTACGGTTGTTTAATTCATTTATGTTTAGTCCTTGTTTTTTCAAAAGAGGTTTTACCTGGCCCTTTTAAAGAATGTGGAACAGTTCCAGTTTGGAGTGAGTCATTCATTATCTTAGTTACATGTGGTAAAATACATTAACAGATTTAAAGAATATTAGTTGGAATAGGGTTTAACGGACAACTTTTACAAGGGCTTCTTAAGATGATTTCCCTAATTTCTGATTCTGAAATTATAAGGAGAACATTATGGGTAAAAAAAAAATTACATTTATTTAAAATAAATGTTGAGGCTTTACAACTGCTCAAAGAACTCTGCATGAAAAAATTAAGTGATATTGCCTTTCTAAAGGTAAACATTTTTTAATGCACAGCAATCTTGACGTATTTTGGTATTATCATAAAGCAAATACGCTCTTGCAATATTACCAAAACTTAAAGGTTTTTTCCCAATAAAAGTATTTCTCGGCATCCTGTTGTTTTTTATGAATATTTTATTATATGAAGCTATATTAAGTCCTTGCAGTTTCCATCACAAGATGATCTCAGCAATTTAATCCCATGTCAGGCCAGAGTTTTGTTGGCACAAACACTCACCAGCTATTGCACCACCTTCATTCCAACATTTTAAGTCACTGCTACATGTAAAAAAGAAATCTGTGGCAGTTCTCATACCATCATGATCAGCAGTTGGAATGTGAAGAGATGACGCTTGTGCAGATTTTGCTCTCTCTTCTTGTAGTTGCACCTGTGACACAATCTCTGAATCACCAGTAGTTTGTTCTGCTTTACCACCATGCTTCACAACAGCCTTAGATGAGCTCCCTGTTGCTAGTGCAAACAGAAAAGCAAATAGTATATATATATATGCTTTGATATGAGAACCCTTGCGATCAATGTTGTAAAAAGTAGTTTTGAGAAGAAAAAAAACGTTCAGATAAACGCTTCCTTCTTACAATACTTCGTAAATAAATATAATATTGTACCTGTCTTACAACAAGCCCAAATAAGCCATGTGTCTGAAGATAAGTATGTACAGATTTGCCTGTTTGATGTGATGCTTTGTTTTCAGCTTTTAATTAGAAAAATTGCAATGAATAATTTTTTTTTTTAATCACATATTACATTTTAAATCATTGGGTAGCAAAATGAAAGGATAATTTAAACATTACTTTAACTCATTTTTTCTCTGAAAATTCTTTTTCCTCACATCAAATTCATAAGTCTCTGAAACTTTGTAAGCTACCCCTTTATGGAACTCAGCTCTATCTAACGTTTTGTTGAAAGAAGTTTCTGAAAACAAATATTTTTCAAAAATTGACTTGTGTTTTATTTTCAACTACATTAATCAATTAGCTTTATCAATTGATTCAGTTACAAAGTAAAAAAATTTCTACTTTGGAAGACAGGTACTTAAAATTAATTTGCAGCTACATCAAAACTGATCACTGAAATATGATAAATCCTTATACTTTCGCATAATTTTTTTTTTTAATTAAACAGCAGCAATAATGAACGACGCATGAAACCTCTTCACATCTCATGTGACTTGGGGTTTTGTATCTGCTTGAACCAATGAGAGTTTTAATCATATGTTCTATTCTAAAGCATAATAATAGAATAGATTACCAACTAAACTATTTAATTTATTAACAAAGATCTGAGACCTTTAACACATGAAGTAGGCTAACTGCACAAGAGAAAAAAAATGAAAGACAAGTATATCAATCTTCGACCAATTCAATTTACAATTTTAAAAAAATCATAATTCTATCCTATAGATACAGAGGCAACAGCTCATTTTTCTTGGAGTGACGAAATACATTCAATGAATTGATATACTAACATCCTGTGCTGCCCATGTTTTGATTGCTATCAACCCGAGAGCTTGCTGAATACAAGGTAAACCCTGGCCTGGACTGCACTGGCCTCTTCTTCACAACATTGGACACTGCTGGTGTTGGTGGTTTTCTGTGTTGCCTGAAATATTTTTTAAAAACACATATATTGAGTATACATATATATATATATAT
>BLXT01007821.1:1772619-1785670 GCA_019648995.1 Plakobranchus ocellatus
AAAAAAAAAAAACCCAAAAAACAAACAGCAGCAACAGAGTGTGAAAAACTTCATCAAAAAAATTCTTTTAAGGATAATAATGATCAGAGCAAGAAGTAAGGTACAACCTGAGATAACTAAGGAACTGTGTGGATTCGTAGAAAGAAAAGAAACAGTAATGGCCATTTATATTCCGATAGCAATGACTTAAAAGTGTTAAGGAAAAGATATAAAGAGCAAACAGTATCAGTGAGAGTTAGTAACGATCTCAATGATTACTATCAAGAGACGTGTAAAACAATGATGTATCGTCTCTCCAGATTTATTATCTACATGCAGCGAAAAGATAAGAAATACTGAAAACCACCCAGGTATAGTGATAAATGGGTATAATCCGAACAACCTGAGATATAATTATACAGTTGATACTGTGCTCATAGCTTTTGAAGACCCTGCAATAGTACATGAAAGAAACAAAATAAGGTTAAGTTTGAATGCCAGGAAAACGCAAACAAAGGAAAAAAACCTCCAAAATGTAACATCAAGATAAGTGGAGAAAACCTGGTCCAGAGGAGAATTTCAAACACCCAGGCGTCTTGATTGCATTTGACGGAAGATCTATGTCAGAAATTAAAAACCAGAATGTGCCAAGCAAAGCATGAAACACATACTCACAAACGAAAAGGTCCTACTTAATCTCTGGAAAAGAATCCATAAATATTACAAAAAGTAACGATAATCCCAACAATGCAGAAACAGCTGAAAGTAACAAAGAAATTGTTTTGAGGAGAATGATGAAAATTTCCAGGACTGAAAAGAAAACAAAAGAAGAAACACCGAAGGACAAACACAGAAAAGATCATTAATCAGGAAGAAGCAGGCAAACATTTTTGGTTGCACAATAAGGAGAGTAAAGCTAAAATATTAATTTGATAACAAAAGATTGTCTACATGATTGAAAGCATCAGGAAACAACGCCACTATCAGGGCAACGGAAGATAGGATGAAATAGAGAGTCATGGTCGTCAGCACTCTTAAGCATGACACTGGATGATGATGAGTAGTATTAGTTTTTAAGAAAATTTCATTATCATTTATAGATTTCCCAAAGCATCAGAAGCGTAGAAATAATAAAACCATACATAATTGTCCGGTTTCCTTTATTTGCCAAGAACTTAAGATAAAGCCAGCCATTCTTTTATGATGCTGGTCTCTTGAATAAAAGTAAATTATGATAAAACCTGACAGTTATATCGATGAAAAGAGCAATGACGATTGCGACACAAATCTTACAATGTTATCATAATCATTAATACGGCTGATGTGCAGTGAGATTGGAGCAAAAAGAAGTCCCCAACCAACTGGACTACACCCATCAACCTTGCTACACTCTGCAGTGAAAAGAGCAAAGGGAAAAAACAAAATTAAAACTAGTCTATTGAACGCACCAAAAATGTGCCTAAACTCCCCTTATTGAATCACTAATCCGGGCATTTCTCACACTCAATCTAAGATGGCGGCCGTGTGGTGGCAGAAATGAGGTGACTCGTCGAATTTTCGATCCAGCACCTTATATATACTGACACTATTTGGTTCGTCTTTTCTCAGTATATTATGTCAAAGGTAAAACCGTTTATCAAGGTTTATTGCTTGTTTTGCCATGTAATCTCTTTTGGTAGGTATTATCTGTGTTTTTATCGCTGTAATCTAGAGAGAATACAACTGGGCTGAAAATGAAAATAACCCCCATTTATAACTGGAGCACGACCAGGGCGCTTGGCAGTTTGGGATGTTGTTATAAAGCCAAGGAGGAGAATTTTCAAATGCTGCAGCTAGGCCTAAACCTTTTCGATTGTTTTTGATCGTTTTGGGATGTAAGCTCTTTTGGGGCTTGCTTTGCTCCACCTAATCTAGAATTAGATTTAACATTTCAAGATCATATCTAAATACCTAGACATAGATCTAATCTAGATCTAGATTCAGATTAGATTAATCGAGAATATGAAGCAGGACTGAAAATGAAAATGACTGAAATCCAACTAAACCTTTGATGGTTTGGGATATCATATCTCATTGTTTTGTGCACTTGGAAAGACTGAAAGAAAGGTAATCCTTACCATTTGCGGTCTCTACAAAACTGATAGTTTAATCCTGATAAAATGAAGTGAATTTCAGTTGATAGGTCCACGTTTGAAATTGAATGCGACAATGTGAAAATGAAATACAATTTCTTGATAGGCCTAGATCTATCTCTCACGTTTTATTTCTAATATTGGACCTGATCAACTTAAACTGATAAGCATTAGGCCGCCCTTTAGAAAGATTTGTAATTGCTCAAAGTGATGAGGGTAATGTTATCACCATAGAAAAATGAAAGTTTTTCTCAAAGACTCGGGCCTGCTTTCCTGTCTCTGATTACCTTTACCTAAAATACTGTCCCAAGCGGGTTTTGAACTAGAATTATCAGATCAGCATCAAACTTCACAGCATATTTTGTAGCAATAACAAATTTTTTGTTTCTTAAAGTTGTTTATAAGTGGGTATGTTTGTTAGCTCTATCGAAGCTAAGCTAGAAGCTTTTTGAATTTTGAAAATCCATCAATAAATCGGCTAAAAAAGTTTGAATTTTAAAAAAAATTGTACTAATTATCGTTATAGAGTGTAAAATACCCAAAATATGGAACATAGTTTTGTGGAGTTTTCTGGGGAGAATATGTATTTACTCTCTTATTTTTAAGAGTACACGCATGAAACTGAGTAACCTTATGTAATTTATCAATGCGGAGTGCATTTCTGGCATTGCTTTTCAGCTACAGTTAAATGTTTTCTACAGATTTGATAACTTTTGTAAATTCTGAGAGAATTTTGAGCTTGTAGCGTATATTGATTGCATGTGAATTGTGATGAGCACATTGCCTTTTTGTTGCAAAATTAGTCTCTTAATTTTAGATTTGTTTATTTGCGTTATTGATCTTGTCAATTGCATTTACAATTCAATTACACCCCCCCCCCACACACACACACACACACAAAACCAACCAAAAACGACACAATAAACAAAGTGGCATAATGCAGGGAAAAAAAATTCTGAAAGTATTCCCACAGATTTAAGAAAGCAAAAAGTTAACCAACCATCCTTTTTCCTCTAACAATACTAAAATAAAAATTTCTGGATGACTTTTGCATCCACATCAAACCAAAGCTTTTCCAGGGCAAGGTTCATATCCCATATTTTTGGAGAGATTTTGTTATTTATTCATTTTAAAGGCCAGGTAGGTGAATATGGAAGGCAATTTACTGGTGTCTTTATCAGGGTTGCCTCTTTTCCGGCTACAGCCAGAAATCATGTAGAATAATCCAGTCCTATTTGATAGTTATGTCTGGCCTTATTTAATTCAATTTGTCCAAATGTACTACAGGCGTGGGTGTCTACAATTTGTTCAGCTTTTTGAAAGTTGGATGGTGGCATCCCTGCTTTACATAAATTAGAATTGCATGACAATTTCATTTGCCAATACTGTGGAAAGACTGTGTTTTCTTTTAATTTGGCACAGTGTTTCCATCGTTGTGGTAACGCAGCAGTTCAAAATTTGATGAATCTTATGAACTGATTTCATAAAAGAAAATAATAATAAATCCTTCTCCAGAACATGAAAATTTACTAAGAAATTTACAGTACAAACATGAAACAGCATGTACAATGCAAAGACAGAAAAGAATCTTAGTATAGGCTTAAAAGTGTTTTTGATGAAGTGCATGAAATTAGATCTAGCTTTGGCAAATCTTTTTTTAAATAGTCTACATTAAATAGAGGGATGTCTTTTCTCCTGGTTTTTTGCGAAGTTCCAGCTCTTTTTTTTTAACGAGTGGAGCTCCGGTTCAATAACTTAATTTCCCTTAAAACCCAAAAATGATGGTCTGAGGAAACCAAATGTAGCTTGAGCAATCTCCGCTTTTCATTGACATGCAAACTGCAGATAGGCCTAGGCCAAAGAGAAGTAGAAAATAAAGAAGGGAAACAGTGACGTCACTCCACAGGGTTTGCACTAGGCTGTCACTACTAGCGATAAAGCGCTATAAACAGGAAGCACATGACTAGTTTTAACACTCTCCGCACTTGGCGGAGGAATTTTTTATTATCATTCTAGCAACTATACCTTGAAGTACTTAGTCTATAGTCTATTTATAAAAGGAAAAAAAAAATCCCCTACAACTCTGGGCCTTTGGAAAATGGATGGAAAGATAAATCTGGTCAACTGTTCTTAATATTGTTACAATTTATTGCTTAATACCACTGACAATGAGGATTTCACGATTTTATTTTCGCTAATAATGAAAAGTGCAGGATACAGAATGCGGTCAAAATTATCAAATCCTTAAAGGCTATACGGTTTGTTTACTGTGCCTTGCAGCTATTTGTGAAAAGCGGCTCGTTTCAAGTCTTGTTTTTCTCAGTCTTTGGCCTAGCCAATGTGTGACTGAGCAGTGTCATTCTTGTGGACAGTCAGCCGCTAAGTGTGCATTTTTAGATCTACTTGCTGATTGGGAACATTTTCAAATGTGTTTCAGTTTGTTGGCAGAATTGGATTTTCTACCTTTTTATCAGGCATGAATGTTTGTTTTCAAAGTATTCAGGCACGTGAAAAGTTCAGGTTTTTTTTTTTTTTTTTTAAGGGTAGAAGACATCCCTGTAAATAGTAAAGGACATCTCCCAATATCCTTTCAATAATAGCATCATATAAATTGCCTGCCGTTGAAAAAATAAGAAAAAAAAAAGGTGAGGATGTGGAGGAAAGGTTTATAAATTAATGCTTACCCACAAACATAAAAATTTATTATACAAGCACTAAATAGCATTATTTGCAATGCAGTGTCAGAAAAGAATAATATAGGCTTAAAGATATTTTTAATGTGTAAAAGTTAGATCTAGCATTGGCAAATTATATTCAAATGTGATATTTTAGTGACATAAATTTGATATATGTTCTACAAGGTTTCTTCGTGATCGTAACAAGGAACACAAATTTACGTTCTATTTAGTATTAGATGGACTGCAGCTGTGGCTGTTCTGAGAAATTGATCTTGTGCACAGTTTTACTTGAAGAAAACTTATTAACTCTTTGTGTCCGGATTTTTTTTCCACATCTGGACGAGTTTTCTCCCTCTGCCCCTTTTCTTTCATATAGTTAGCGGCCGCTCGGTCATCTGCATCGTTCCGTCGGCCGCTGGGAGCGGCCGCTCGGAGTTATTGAGTTAAGTTTTAAAATAAATGTTGAAAAAACAATTTTAACTAGATCTTTACTAGACTGAATTTTCTAAAAAATAAAGTTTGCTTATTGAAAGGAACACATAATTTAATGATGAAAGAAAATACATGAGAATCATGTGATTTATGCCTGGCGTAATATTGTTTAAAACATTGCAAATTTTAAAGATCACTATAATTTTACTCATTATATTTCACTTTTGCGGTCAGCCTGGGCCTAATTATTCTTGTGTGAGAATGTAGGCCTAAGTTGCAAAATACTTAAACCTTATTTTGGATACCTGATATTGTTAACCCAGTTTATATGGTGTTGCCTTGGAATTGGTGTTTGGTCGGAGATCAGTGGTTCGATCCCTGCTTCCTTCCAATTTTCGGATTTCTTTGTGTTTCAATGCCATAGTATTTTATATTGATTCTATGTTTCATCTCCAATTTTAGTCTCACTTTGTGAATATATGATATTAAATAAGAATAATGCAATTTTATCTTCTGTGTAAATTAATTTTTGAAATTTATGTTGCATTTTTCTAGACAAATTTTGATTATTTTATCAACAATTTTAAAATCTTGATGGAATAATGATTAATTTGATATAGTTTTATAATCTCTGCATTACTGTGTGAGATTTTTTATCTTTGAAAATAATCATTTTCACTTGAGGAGATAAACAGAAAGTGTTCTCTATTTTCTATCGTAAAAAAAGAGCATATAAAATAAAGTGATAGTTATTCTTCCACAGTTTGACCCAAGTAATGTTTATTGTGAGGCAATAGAGTAAATCAGTCAGACCTACATGTCACTTTGGATAATTTTGTACAAGAGACCTTATAAAATTGTATTAGTTATAGAAAAAAAAAGCAGAAATATAATCCTTAAACTTGCACATTATGTATCTATTGACAGAATTGGGATACAGTGTGAATCTTTAGCTTATATGACTGTTTTCTCAAGTTGCCTTACCATTGTAATATTATTAATAAGCCATGGTCCTCTCTTATTTACATTCTGACTTTATCACTTTTTGTACAAATTATTATAATTTTTTTTTCATTTCACAGACAAAAATATGAAAGAAATGTCAACATGAAAGTTGATCGTGCCAAGCTTAAAAAATCCTCCTCGGAGGTACCTGCCGATTGCAAAACCTTAATAGATAAACTGAAAATTCAGTCTGAAATCGATCTGTACAAAGAGCTTAAGGAGATCAAAGTCTGGACGTATGGAAAGGTAACATCTATGCTTCAGCATGTGTAGGCTTTACCATTTGCAACTGAATTTTAAATGTGCCCTTGGTTATAAAATCTCTGTATGACTGGAAGTTAGCTTACACCCACCTAAGTGTCCACTTAATTCTTATTATTTACATAATAGTGAAAAGGATCATTATCAAACAAATATTTGCATACTATCTATCACACTCACTCTTTTTGTCTCTGTTCATTGGAAGGTATGATTTCTGTACCTGATCTTATAATAAACTTTAAAATAAATATTGAAGTCTGTACATAAATTCTATTTTATCTGTCCCATTTATATTTATGTCACTAGATATACTATTTTACAATTCTCTACAGAGTTTAAAAAAAAAAATCATCTTCTTCATCTGCCATTCTCACCTATTTTGTGAACACGTGATTAATTAAATTTTTTGTCTCTCTTTAGTGTGAATTGTATCACTGGGCTGATGTTTTGGACATTTTTGATACAATATTGGAAAAATCCTGTTTTAAGGAGAATGAAAAGAAGTGGACTCTACATTGTGACATAGATGGCAGTGAGCAGGTAATTAGGTGTATATTCTATAAATTTTCTTTCCTCCCCCATGGCAGAGAATTTTTGTGTTTCATGTGCATTATATTTTTATGTAAAAAATACGATTTATGCTCAAAATGCTGTCATTCTCATTTCCAGTACTGATGTGGCTTTCAAGTCAGTTTTTTATTTTTTAAATTAAAAAATCCGTCAGCAAAACCATAATTGAGAGAAAGGTGGCTAATTAATAAAGGGAAGATAGGTATTACTTTAGGAGGGCTTAATTATGTTTCTGTTGAATTCTCTGTTTTATTCTACTTCATTAGAACACTTCTCAGTGTGCTCATTTTGTAGTTTTCAGTTCAATAAGCTAATGCTTTTCTGATAATTTCTGAAGGCATCAAATTTGCAGTTATCATGTTATACTGCAAGAAAAAAAATTCACAATGCATTTTATTATAATGCACAACATGTTAAATGATATTTATATGACATCATCAATATAATGATGTAAACGGGTATTTTGTTCTAAAAGACTGGATGCACAAGGTTGGAAAGCATTTTTTATTCATTCTATTTTTATAGAAATAGTGAAGGTTGATATAGACTAAGAGAACTAGTATTTTGGGTAAAGAGCTGGATTTTCAGTTTCAATTTAATGTGGTTCATATGATTTGTTGTCTTTAAAACCAAACAGTTAAAGTTGCTCCTGCTAGAAGTGCTGCGCTTTACAGCTCTGCTTATAGAGCACAGCTTCTCCCGGCATCTCTACAACTCCATGGATCATCTCACTACTCTGCTCACCTCGTGTGATATGAGCATTGTACTCTATGTGCTCAATTTGCTTTATGTCTTCAGGTATAGTTGCTCAAATTTACTTTACACTTTTAATCATTTGAATTGTATATTTATTTTGTAAATTTTAGATTTTGGAGTGGCAATAAAAAAAAATGTGGCATTCTAAAGGTATGTCATCTCTCTCTGTGTCATGAAAATTTCTCTTTGCAAGTGCCTTGTAGAAGAAAAAAAGATCAGGGTGACCAAGCCACATCAAAGAAGTGTGAATGGTTTATGCAAATCAATAAAAAGAAAGTTTTTAGATCTGATTTAACTATGAATTTTTTATGGTTCTTTATAAATTTGACGTTTATTTAGTAGGGGAGACGGAAAGGCAAGTGAAAAATAAATCCATGTATTTCGATTAAAGAATCAGGTAATTAATAAATTTCCAAAAGACGAGAACAGTATTTTCTTTTTGAGCTTTTTGTGATCTTATGGCTAGATAGCAAATAATATTTTTTTCCAGATGCTGCACATTTCTTTCTTTTTATCAACAGTAAAAGGTCAAACTTTATTGCCCGCATGAACATTGAAAAGAAGCAGGGGGTAATTCAAAGACTGATACATTTGGCAGAGGTTAGTTACTGCTAAGTATGCTAATAGTTTTAGTAGCAATAATTAGCTTGGTAAAATAAGAGAGAAATTATATAACCTTACTTAAAACTCCCTAATGATGGAAATTTCTGCCTATTCAATAATTGATGAAAAAATAAAAGCAAACATCTTTTCACTGATCTTGAAGATAAAATAATTTCAGTCTGTAGTTTTATCAGGTGAGTTAACAAAAAAATCTAGGTATTTTAGAATATTTTACCTTGAAGGTTAAAAAGAGGTAGAGTAAATCCAAATTATTTATACACAGGCTGCAGGAATGTGACATATAATCTGCTAGGATAGGTTGGGATGTATAAGAAGATCATCACTAGTAAGGTTGAAAAGACTTGATTTTCACTGAATGGCAATGGTTATTTTTCCTTATAAAATTTTGATAGAGGCTGTGTGTTTAGAAAAGAAATGTTCCATCTTGCTGTTACATGAAAGGATACAGGCTGGGTTGACAACTATTTAATTTTGTGCAAAGTTAGAAAATGGTAAAATCAACTTCCAATTGCATGTGTATATTGGTATCATTTACATTTGTTTATCTGATTTTATTATTACAAATATTTCAACCCTTTTCTGATTACCAGAGCTGGGGAGGCAGAGAAAATGGATTTGGCTTAGCAGAATGTTGCCAGGATCTTCCTCCTGGGGTAAGTATTTCTTTTATCAAAGTAAAAGGAATCTTTTAGATTGACTGGTGTGTTTGTACCATTAATGGTGCTCTCTTTTTCCCTCTGTCCCTCTCTGTCTGTCCCCTGTCCTCCTCCCAGTTTCTCATCTCTCTTCCCCTTCCTCTCTGAAATCTGCAAGGACCTGTCTATCAGGTTCAGCCCTGGCCTAAGGAAGCATGGGATTAACCTTAAATGGCTGAATGTTCATAACAACCAACATCAGTTGTTATGCGATTCCAAAGACATTGCTAAACCTTTGCATTTCTCAACAATCTTTGTAATTTTTTTTTGTTATCACTTTATTGAATCCCACAATCTTTTTTTTTTTTCAGTCATTTCCGCCAAGTGCAACAACTTTGCACTTTGAATTCTATGCAGAAAGCAAAGAAGAGCAAGCGAACAAGAAAACTCTGCCGGTTGGTATTTTGTAAATTTCAATTAAGTGCATTTGCCAAAAGGTGGGCATATAAATCGTGTTACTGGGGCTTAAAAGTGAAGTTTCAGATTGATAACTTGTTATTCCTCTTTTTCAAATGGCCTATATCTACTTGTGTTTGCAGAGTAAGAAAAACACTTGGACAAAAAAATGGATATCAATGAAAAAGAATATGAAAAATTTCCAGTACATTTTTAAGTATGGAACAAGGAAACATACAGAGATTGCTTTGTGGATAACTTTTAAAAAAAAATACAGTTAATTACCAAGTTATTTCATAAAGAAATAGAAAAAGTAAAAATTGAATATCCTCGAATCTGTCTGTATGTTGTCATGTTTATGTTTAGAAAATTAGAACACCTTTCACTTCTTTCCAATGATGCCTGTTAGGAAATTGTGACCATCAAAAGCTGTGAGTGTCAACTGGTCACAAAATTCATTTAATGAAGCAAATAACACTTTTTTACTCTTATATTGCTTTTGATTACTGGTTTTGGTAAAAAGCCAATCTGTCTTGAACATGACTATGAGAAGTTTTTTTTTCCCTCAACATTTAGAACATGAAAATTCTCTCCAGCAGTCGCCTTTCAAGCCTTTTAAAAGATATAGGGAATCTGCAATTAATTGTATTTTGTCAATAAATACGCAGTAGACAAGCGCATACACATTGCCTTACTATTGTTAACTTGCAGCTGGTTTGTAGTGATGTGACTTTGCAAATCATTACAATGCCCTTTTGATGGTAACTTCTTGTGATGCATAACAAAAACAACATGCTTCACTTCATTTGTGAGTTCATTTGCCAAATTTACACTGAAATGTTCTTGCGTTCTTTTCAATTTTGGTGTGTGTCTAAAAAATATACTAGATGCAGGCCCTTGTAGTGGATCTATATACAAATTGAGCTTCAGCAAAGCACATGTTGACACACTTCAATTTAGATCTAGGCTGTTAGCTTTGGTTCAATGCAAATAGTAGATCAGGCTAATTATAATATACTAGAGCTGCGCATTCTTCTGTGACTGCAGCCAAGCACAATTTTACTCACCTTAATCCAGGTCACTAGACTATTGAAGAATGCTACCCAAAATAAAGCTCTGCATGAAGTTAGAGGGATAAAAAAAAACTTTCAATACTGCACTTTTTTTAATGTAACATTTTCTTATTTGATGATGACGTAAGAAAACTTATCTTTAGGCTAGACTCATATTGGCGGCAAAGTGACTTGTGATAGCTGATGAGAAGGGCTGTGTGTGGCAGTCACTATACTTTGCCCAAATACAAATGAGCCTGATGTTTGTGTTCAAGCCTCTTTAACATTGTCATTAACATTATACTTGTTCCAGGACTCCTGTAACATAAGAATGAACCAATTGTAGGCTCACAATATGATGACATATTTTTTGAAACCTTTGAGAAGAGAATATAAAGTGAACTATCGTAGGCTCACGAAATGGTGACATGTTTTTGAAACCTTTGAGAAAAGAATATGAAATGAACTATATTCTTACGAAATGATGACATATTTTTGAAACCTTTGAGAAGAGAATATAAAGGCAGCGGAAAAGATTAGTTTTCTTAATTTAGCCGATAGAAGCATTAACTTATGATGTTGCACACACATATTGCTCCACTTGTTTGTTTCATTATTAAATTTAGAGATATAGAAAGAGATCTGACCCATTTTGTGTGTTTGAAATTAGCATATTTATATCGACTAACAAGTTCTTACTTTGCCAGTTAAACCTAAGCCTATGGGTCTGCCGCCACAGCGTAATCATCATATTAGGCACATTTTTAATAGTGATATTTTATTTTTCATGTGGTAGGAACCAATCTTGTAAGACATCTAAAAAATGCTCACCTTTTGGCAAAGGTTCTAAATATGCTTGAACTACATTTAATAATAAAAAAAAAGAAACAATTGAAACATAATATCAAAATTTTAATAAAGGAGGGTTTCAAAAATTAAGAATTCACAAATCAATGGTACAAGTTGTCCAATGTAAGGTCATTTTTCTTTCTTTGTTATTTTAAATTTATGTTATAAAAAGCCAAAATGAGCAACAATTCACAATAAACAGAAGTTTCTTCATTCATATTGTTTTTTCACACCAGAATTGGTAAATGGTAAGCACTAAAACAACTATATATCAAAGTGACAGTGTTCAGGTTTATTTTTGACTTCATGATAAAGAAGGAAAACATTTCATATTACCTGTTTGTGACATCTGACTAGCTCTTTTTCTAAATACTTGTTTGTAACATCTGACTCATTGGGTATGATTACAGGACAACTATTCTGTTCATTATGTCATACTGGTCATGCGTCGTACATAAGTATTCTTATTAAAATTTTTTTTTCTACCAGAGCTCTGCAGCTGTTATTCAAAGCATCCATAAGGAAAATGTGGATAAAACGGGCCGCATGCCCTCGCAGCTAATGGAGGACATCCTGGAGGTGTATAATGTGCCTGTAGAAAAACAGGTATTCAAATATTTCATTAATATAGGATAAAATCCATAGATCTTGCAATCCTTGTCCTCTCAATTTTTGTCATAATATCATTCATTTGAAGTAATAATAAATATTCAAATGTTTTTTTTTTTTAAATGAGTTTGTTTCTTTTTTAGTGTTACTTAGTTATTTTTAAAAACTTTTTAAGAGTTGATAGCCAACAATTTTATTCTCTACTCAACATTATTATGAGCTACCATTTTGTATTAATGCCAAATCTAAAACTAAAACAGCATTTAAGTTTTAGCAACCAGCCTCCCTTAAAAGTTGAAAAATAACGATTTGAAAATTTGAATAATGATGTTAATCAAAATTTTGCAGCCAGTATTACTGTGTCCTTTCAACCATAGTCATAAAACAGAGCTCAACTAATCTCTGCGTCATTTTTCATCTTCATGCTTTATGAAAGCCCAATGATTTTTCTTCTTAATATCCTCTCATTCAAAAATAACATTTTTTGCTGCTCTGCTAGAATTATATTGTATGATATAGAATCACCAACACTGTTTTCAATTTGGGCATATCAAAAAAGAAAGATTGTTAAATCACAGGTGCTGCTATTTACTCACATCCGTCTGGCGTGCCTTTTCTCAAACTATGAGGCCAGAGTGCACTGTGTACAGGCCAGGCTCCAAGCTATCTCTATACTGGGTAAATCTTTATTCCTATGAGTCCTTTATACAGTTCAGAAAGAGCACAAGAAAGACATCAATAAAATGAATTCTGTTTTTTAATGCTTATGTGTGCGGAAAACTTTCTTTTTTGCATTTTTTTTTGGACAAATGAATGATGTACCTGTTTGATATGAAATTTAATTTAGTTTAATATTTTGAAGCAATCATCTAAGATCTTGATTCCATGTGATCTGGTTGAAACTTTCTGTTGATGATACATAGATCTCAAATACAACCTCATATTTAGTACAAGATTTATTTGAAGGAAAGGTGCACTCCTTTTTTCTTTAATAGTAACCTTTTTTTTTTTTT
>BLXT01007821.1:1820234-1839946 GCA_019648995.1 Plakobranchus ocellatus
GAACATCAAGTTAGAGTATATTGAAATGATCTTTAAAAGCCTTTAATAGAAAACTAATGGAAACCATGTCAGAAAAGCATGATGTTCTTATTTTGACTAATTTAATTTCATGTGCTAATTTTGACTGGATAGTTCATACCTTTCTCATCCAATGAATGCAAAAATCTAGAATAGATGTTTTATTTTAATTTAATATACAATGTTTCATAATTTTAGGCCTTACTAAGATTCTGTAGACCTGTCTCACATAGGTTTTCTTTTATCAAATAACCTTTTGTTGTGTGAGCTCGATTTTGGTTTTATACAGTAAAGGGCACCTTAAAAAAGATTCATCACACAGGCCTTAAGCCTGCAGGTCTTTAAGGCTTGATAAATGGTGATATTTTTGGATCAATGGCAGTGAGTAGGGAGATACTTTCTTGCATCTTTTAGAGTAAAAAATTCATTAATTAGCCTCTGATTACCTATGTCTATGGTTGAGTATGTAATTAAGGTGTAGTACGGTTTAGCCATGCACATTTACTTGTACTGACATATTCCTGTGAGACTCTCTAAATTCCTGTGAGTAGAGGTGAATATTCCTGTGAACACAATTTGGGGTTGGCAGGTCTGGATATGGCTAAGCATATACTAACAAAAAAGATGAGTGCAATTTTAAAAGACAAATATTTTTTTTTATGAATTTTATGGTAATCTATCTGAGACACCCATTCTATTGAAATTTCACCCCATCCTTTTCCCACCTCTTTAACTGTCAGGTTTTATCATTATCTTTATGCTCTAAACTGTGGCCAGTGAAAAAAAATTTCTTATCACCAGTACTTGCTCATATGCCTGTCTTTTTTCTGTTCATTTTGTTTTTCAGTCGAGACAGATGAATAGTTTGTTGAGCCAACTTCTTGGTGAGGCAGGCGAGGACCGAGAAGATCAGGTGCTTACTGAGATGACAATATCACACTGTAAGTGATAGGTGGAATATGAATCTTCACATCAATTAAATTGTTTTATTACAAATAATATAAAGCTATTCTGGCTTGGTAGGTGTGCTTGTTTGTTTTCATAATTTGCCCTTGGATTGAAAAATAAACAAATGTATTCATAGTTTTGCTTTGTTTTTCTTTTAACACTTATGAATGGCACAAATAGACCATATAAAGGGAAAGGAGTATTCCACTTTCTGAACTTTACAAACTGCTAAATTCAGGGATGCCAGTTTCGTTATAGGTAATGGGCCTTCTTTTTGTTCATTGCTGCCTGTTTTTTTCTTCCCCCCCCCCCCCTTAAAATTGGTTTTCTATCTATTTTATTGGCGGACCTATAAGTTTCCTGCTTTTTTTTTCACAGGCCACTGGCATCCCTGTAAATAAAATAATGGACCTGTGTAGATTGAATGAAATGATTTTATTTCCACTTTTCTTTTCTTAATGCCAGCCCAACATCCTGCTGGTGAAGAGGATAATGAAATTCTCATAGACGTGGAAGTTGAAGGAGATGATGATTATGAGACCCATGACTCTCAGATGGTTAGTCAGGTGTTGTCAGATGAAGATGATGATGGAGATGAAAGGCATGCAAGAGGTAAGACCAGTGCTCTCACAAAAATGAACTTAAGTCTAAGAAAGCTTCAGAAAAAATATAGCAGTAGTACAGAATGAGTAAAGAGTTAGATCTAAGAGAGCTTGAAAAAAAAAAAAGACATGGCAGTTCCACAGATAAAATTTTATATCAATCTAGGAAAGCTTCAGAAAAGGTATAGCAGTGTCACAGAGTAAGTAAAGAGTTAGATCTAAGAGAGCTTAAAAAATAGTAGTTCCTCAAAAAAGTTTTAGATATAACTGATTGGATTGAAATGTGAATCCTGTTAAGAAGACAGACCCACATCTGTGTCCGTAGAATTTAATGTTGACTCATGTTGATTTTCTACAGAAAAAGAATAATATAATTTTTTTCGCTAATATTACAATAGCTCCATTTTAAATCTATAATCTGCAACTTAAACCATATTGTGGCACTGCTAAAATATTTTTTTTTTGTTCATCAGACATTCTTTAAGCACTTGAAATACGAAATTTCAAGTAACCTTTTTCTGAGCTTACAACGGTATAACATTTAGATTATTGTGTATCAACAAACTGGCATGCAATTATTTTTGACAATGAAATGAATCTAAATCAAGAAATAGGAAAAATCAGCTAAAATGTGCATGTTTGTGAGGTGTTCACTTCTGACTTGTTGATACTGGTTTAAAGACACAAGTTGAAAGTTTTGAGACTCCATTACAGTTGTAGATATATATTAGAATTTTCTTGCATTCTGCCTTTTTGCATATACATGTGTTTTTATTACTTTTAAACTTGATAATCTCTTCTTTATTCATAGACCATGATGATAACCAGGATGATGTGTCGGGTGATGATGAGGATTATGATGAAGCCTATCAGGAGGAGACAGGGGATGATGATGAAGATGAGGAGGATGAGGAGGAGGATGAAGATGAAGACGAAGAAGATGTGAGATTTTTTTCCAATGATATATTAATGCAAAATTCAAATATCATTTTTTTGATGCTGTGATTTCCATTGTAACTGCGTCCTCACTATTGTATGATGGAATTACATTCTTAGTATTCAGCAAATTTTAAAGCTAATATATTCGTCCATTTTATTGAATTAGTAAGAAAAACAAAAAACTTCCTTAAACATCATGCGGCTAGATAGTTTCATGGATATTTTTCTTTCTTTCTATCATTTAAACCTTCTTTTCAAAATAATGGTTTTCAGACATCAGACATGGAAGGGGAAGGGGATGAATATCAAGATACAGATGACCTGGTTATGATGGAGGACTTTGCCTCAAGAGGTAAAATAGCATTTAAATTTCAGCTGTTTTCCTCTTTGTAACCACTATGAATAATTGTCTAATTATGTATAATCTAAGGAAAACCCTTTGGGTGGTGCAAACTGTTGATACATGGCCTGACAAAGCATACTTTTCTAAATATTTGCAAAGTTACTCAAGATTGTTTGGTGAATTTTGTGATTTTGTATGAGTTTTTAGTTTTAAAGTTAGCAAAAGCTAATGTTGAGAAGATCTATTTTAAAAGTTATCCTTCTTTATAACTAGCAGTACTTTTTGTAATTGGGCTTGCGAGATTTATCATTTGCAATGAATTTTAATATCTGTCTTTGACATTTGGTGGAATTTAGGTGGAGTTCACCGTCACATCATCCTCAACGACACTAGTCAGATCCAAACTTACCAGCTGCCTGTTCAACTGCATGATACTGAGGCTGGAAATGAAGCGCGTAAGATTGTCTGTTCCTTGAAATAATTTGTCAAAAGTTGATAACTGCATGTCAAAAAATCTAGATGAGTACCAAACGCAAGTAACACAAAATTGGAAGTCTTTGACAGAAAAGTGCAGATAAAAACTAAATATGTATCTCATCTGATGTATATGCAGTTTTCTGATTAACTTGTTTTTAAAAAGTTAACTTGAACATATGTTAAATTTTAGTTATAAATATTTAAACAATATTTAATAATTTCACATGGTGAATAATTTTATGATCTGAAAAGCTTGTGAACAAATTGAAGAGGGTATTACTGGATTCTAAAATTTATTGTTATGATAATGACATTACCAAATGAGCAATTGTCAAAAGATGTACCCCAAACCTTTTTACTTTTTTTAAAACTGTGTTTTGAAAAAAATAATTGTCAGTTTAAAAAAAATCTGAAATTGAGTATCAATGGAGTATCAATGAATTGTAATTCATGTTCATTGTTTTTTATTTCATATAAAGTTAGATATCAGCTGTAGGTCCATCTGAAAAAAGTTTGTGTTGAATGAATGTAAATTGTTGGTTCGTGACCACAATTCAGTGACCTTGTCCTCATATTTATGTTTGAAAGCGTTTTGATCAATTTAAACAGCAAGGTTGCATCCAAAATTCATTTTTAAAAAAATAAGTCATTACTTTTTTTATAGCATTTCACTCTTAAACTAAAGATTTAGACATTGATGAGTTCAAGTTTTTCAAATATAGCCAGTAAACATCACAACCCACTTTTTGGCAAACCCTCAAATATTTTTTGTCCATGTAATCCAGAACCAAGCTTGCCGCCTGCCCCCAGCAATATCACCAGCACCCATCCATTGCTAATGCGACAAGGTGAGGCCCACACTGGCCGTAGCAGTCACAGGAGCAGTGCAGGTGGTATTGGTGTGCGTCAGAGAGTGAGGCCTTTTGTCCCTACAGCCCATGCAAACCTAGGATTGTCAACTCGTCAGCCAAACACGCCAGTGATTCTTCAGCGGTGAGAGGATAGTTTGTTTGCCACTAAAAAATTTTTTTTCTGAAAAAAAAAAAAGAACCCTTTTTCTTAAGAATTTTATGTAAGTTGACTTTTTAAATTCAAATTAATATACAGTTTTTGCTCCATTTTCAGCTTATATTTAAGTAGGGTTGTGGACAGGAAAAATACTTTTTCCACATAAGTGTTACTGGCATAACATAGCGTCTCTTTCTAGGGCATAATATTTGGTTTTTGTGAATATTCTTTTTACGAGTTTATTTATATTATTCAGAATTTTTAGTAGATCAGGTAACTGGTTTTGGTTAAGGCTAGTCACTTAAAACTTTTCAGTTTCTGTTTGAACAAAAAAAAAAAAAATTCACTTTATCATGCATATTAGCTATTCAGAAAAACAAAAGTTTCAGAAATAAAATTGTGTATAATGTCTTGAGATCGCGATAAAATTCATACAAGTTACTTTTAATGGAAAGGAACTAACATCTTATATTTGAGACAGTGGTATATCTTTACATGCCACTTAGTTTATATATTTTTTCTTTCTCTAGATTGTTAGGGGAGTCAACAGCCGCAGAGATCCTGCAGCTGACAAGTTCTTTCACCAGTCAGAACCCTGGAGGGATAGGCCCAACTCGTGTGCTGCTCACTGGAGATAATATTCCTGTTATTCAGCGGCCTGATGATGATTTGTTCGAGGGATTGTTTCAGGTACATACAAAGCTCTTAAACTAGAGTCAAAATTAGCGCCATTCAAATCACTTCATTACTCAAATGATCAGCATACAGGCTCCCTCCCCCTATTCTTATCCTTACCTGCCAGCATAGCAAGCTGTTTCCAGTTATCAATTTTGCTTCTAGATATGAGTTTTAGTAATGCTGGTAATTCATGAAGAAAGAAAAAAAAAAGAAAAACCTTATCACAAAGATGTCCCTTTTCTCTTTCAGTCAAGGCCTAAATATGTAATACGGGTGACATTTGACTTCTTAAAAATAGTTTAAGGGCTTGAATAACCCCAGATATTCACACTTGAAGAAACAACAAATAAATATTAAAAGAATTAGCAATTTAGATGTAATTTTTAAAAGTTGGCGTTGGAAATTTAATGTGATCTAACAACACTTTACGAATGAGCTTACAAACTTCGGATTTGGCCTTTATTATTAAGCCATATTTGTAATGTACTGGCTGTTATTCATCGCCGATCTTTCTTCTCAACACAAGCAATCACTCTCAAATTTCCCTTCTTCATCACAAGCTTATATTTTATATATACTAACTCTAGTTTTTATAGATTAAAAACGAAGAATATCACAAAATAGGAAAAAGGAAATGTGCTGAATTATGGAAGTAGAATGAAAACCTGGACTTGTAGAAAGACATAATTCATCGAAGAATATTAGACAAATGACTATATCTAGGCCTGGCATCGCAGCTTTAAAAAAAAAAAACCAATCAAAGAGCCTCAAATAGCACTGGCCTAGGAGACCAAATTAAACTCGACAAAGTAAAGGACCAATGCATAAGCACCCTGTTTGTTTAATTGTCTGTACATGTATTCTGGATATTCCACGTTCAACATTCTTTCATCAAAAAAAAAAGATAAAATGGAATATAGGCCTAACTTGACAGAAATGTGCAAAGCTAGATGTAGGTGTCGATGTGTAACTCAAGTGAGCACCACATTGCAGATATACTATGAATTTCTCATAAACCATGAATGAATGGGGGCGTTGGTGACACAGTGGCTAGCGAAATTCGCCCTGAGATCTGCAGGGGCCCTTTTGTTGTGGGCTCAAGCCCCTCCAACAGCACCCTGGCCTGACAGAGGGCATGAAAGCCTGAGATCACCTTGTTTTGCACTGGCTATATATAGATACCAAACCAAACCTCAATAAATGGGAAGTCTAAAAAATTGTGACTTTCCCGGAAGAAAAGATTGTTTTATATTTTTATAAATATTCAGTTAAACATTGAGACATTTGCTTTTTCAAACATTTAACCAGGAACCATTCGCAGAGTCAAGCTCATCCGGTTCAGGTGCACTCTCATGCATCCAGTCAACCTTAGCTCGCTGGACAGAAGAAAGCAAAGTCTTGGATGGAGACGGAGTTCATGACTTGGTTACTGGTAAATAGTACTGTTTTTTGCAGTTATGTTTAAAGGATATTGCAGTCCTACTTTGTTTAGCACAAGTATGTTCCTGTTTCAGTATAGCAGCTTGAAGTCCTTTTTGGGCTTTGTATTTCAGCTACTGTTTTTTTTTTTTTTTTTAATTGCTTGGAAAAACATTTCTTCAGATGACTTAGATGTTGTATGTAAACTTAGAGAAAAATTCTAAGTTGTTTTAATTCTTTTGACAATGATTTTTACCAAAAACTAGAAATATTTAGATTTCTGCTCAGGATTGACATAGCCCTACCCAATTTTCACCTCTGCGAAGCCCACAAATGATAAAAAATTTTCAAAATTCAATTTCCTACGTGATCAAGCTGGTCTTGAGACTTATTACATACCCTAAAAAGAATAATATTGTGATTGTTGACATCTTAAGAAATATGGCACTGAATATTTTATTGTCTATCTCCAAATTGACTATATGATTAAGTAAAAAAAAAGTCCCTTCATTTTATTTTTTGGCATTTAGTCTTTGGGGTCTTAAACACTGTGTTTTTGTATACAAAACAAGCATATCAGCTTAAAACCTAAGTTACATACCATTGCATAGTTCTATTAAAAACATAGTATATAGACACCAAGAAGGGAATTTTGCGCTTTTTATAAAATGGTGAATAAAAATTATTTTTGTCATGCTAAAGGAAGGATTTGTTTTTTAGTGCTGAAACCTCCACTCATAGAGGAGCTGGTGAGAAAAAGAGATGAAGCAATGGCAAGCAGAAAAGAGGAAAGGAAAAAGGCTGCAGAATCTGCAGCCTTAGATGAAAAGAAGAAAGAATCCGATGGAGGAGCCTCTGCTTCAAAAGCCAACGTCAGCAGCTCAGGCGATGTAAGATTACAAAACTAATATGAAAAAAGGGGAAATTTTCTTTGACCTACATATATAAAATGTGAATGGGACAATTCCAGACTGTTATGTGTTTTGCAATTTTTATTTCATTATTTCTGAGGAGTGTATTTTAAAAAAAAGAAGTGGGGTTTGGGGTTCTCTTTGAAGTTGCCTTTTATTTTGCTCTATGGTTCAGCAAGTTGTTCATGATGAAAAGTTAATTAAGAGTTCCTTCACAAAGCTCTTTTGACAAGGCCACATTCTTTTATAGAAAGTGGAAATAAGAGCCAGAGATAATTTTGAATAGATTGCTTAACAGAAAACTGACTTGGATATTCTCCAATGAATTGCTTTTTCCATATCACTCTCCCTTTTTCACATGTCACAAAACTTTTTTCATCCAGATTTGAAATTTTTATTCGTACTTTGTTGCACTCTCTTTAACAGCCGATCACAAGCACTGCGGCTGTAACTCTCACAACCTCAGAAGCAGGCACTGATGAACAAAGGTCAACTCAAGGTAAGCATTTGTTAACATTGATGTTAATTGTCTTTTACCACTGCCTGTGAGCCACATTTGTGATTTAATCTTTTAAATTATTTGAGATGTATTTTTTTACAAGATTTATCATAATGAAAAATCATAACATTCATCAGATGCCTACTTTAAGATACCCTCAACCAATTTCTGCTTTCACGTTGGTCTTATGAAAAAGCCTTACATCTTTTTCCCCATCTGTATAATCATTGTTCTCACAATTTTCTTCCATGATTTTGATGAGAAAAGATTCTTAACAGGAACCTTGATAATCAATGGGAATAAAGACAAACTTTTATGATTGCAATTCAGTGGCTTACACCTAGAAAGATTTGTATGGTGTCCAAGGAGCAAAAAATTGTGCAAAAGTGAGCTCTTTGAATCCAACTGCTCCACACATCAGTTTTGTTGCTTAAAATTGTAATCAAAGCTTCCATCCCTGATTGTTGAGCATTCCAGATTTGGGTCTTAAATCATAGTGATCTTAATTTTGGCCCTACTACTTTTTGTATTATATAGGCCAAGTTATCATTATGTTTGGAGGAAAAATTTTAGTTTTTTTGAATAACAGAAAAACCTTCCTTTTTATTTTTGTCCATCCACTTACACTCTCCATTAGGTAAACAAAAATAAAAAAAATTATTTTCCTTGTTTTGCATTGAAACAGTTTGAGTATTCTCATTTTGAAGTGCCTCTATGTAAGTTAACCACTGAAATCGCAATATTATTTTTTATCAGTTTGTGCTATACATTATGATGCAAATATTGAATATTTCTAACCCCCTTATGTGTTTTCTTTCAGCGGAACTCCTTGCATGTGCTATGGTAGAGCAGGTGTTTTCACCATTGGTTCAAAGCTCTGTAGTTGCCTCCTCCTTGCCTGCAGCCACAACTGTGTCGGCTTCAAGCCCAATGCCCATCCCCAGCATTGATATGAGTACTACACCCTCAGCCACCTTAGCCACTGGACAAGTGGTCTCAGCTGATATGATAGGCGATTTAACTCCGAGCATTACCTCACAGGACAACAGGCCCAGATCTTCTGTTATATCCTCTGTCAATTTCACCCCATTCAATCCAACCTTGTCAGGAATATCTATGGCCTCAGGGCCTACTTCATCTCAGGGAGATATGTTCACACCTCACATTGTGGTAGGAGGAGCCACACCATCACTTCCTCCAGGCCAGCACCCTCCACGACAAATAACCCAATTCTCATTTTTGAACAACATTGGGAATGCTCAAGGCAGCCCAGTCTTGCAACAGCAGCAACAACAGCATCAGCATCAGCAACAGGCCAATGTGAGTGGGCCTGCCATGACTCTAGCTGATAACTCAAGTGCCACATCTTCCTTGCTGTCCATTTTCCCTGCTACTACATCCTTTCCTGGGCTGTCTGACTCCCAGCCTCTGATTCTCTCTCAGTCGGGAGGCCCACCAGCTGGAGGAGCTGGAGTCTGGACTCCACAAACCCCTATTGGTATTGCAGATGGTACACAGAGCCAGCCACAAACAGCGGTTACTTCAAGTGGTCAGCATGGGTCCATGATAATCCAGCTCTTGGACAGCATAATTTCTGACCACATACTCCATCCTCGTCATTCCGAGCATGCCACGAGCGGATCTACAAGCTCCCCTGGATCACTTCCCCCTTCTCAGACTGCCACCCCTGTGAGCTCAGCCATTCCTCTTTCCCTGCCACAGGCCCCCATGCCTGTAAGGTGAGAAACCTGTTCCAAGACATTGTGCTGTAATGAGAGATATTTTTGCAATTTTTTTCAGCCTAAAACAATTTCAAGCTTTGAACCAGAAAAGAATTTTTGTGCTCAAAATCCTACACAGTTAATATACCATTCCTAATTATCTACATTTTTTTCTAAAATCATCCTTTCAATCTGGTATGAATTCCCGTAAATGCACGTCAATCAAATAGCAGCTTAAAGTTACTTTGCAAATAGAAGGTTTACAACATCGTCCCATTAAAAAAAAAAATTACCAAAGTGGCTTCATTACATGTCGTCTTTCTTGGCTTTTATAATTTGAAAAATATCAAGAAAATGGAACATTGTAGCTATGGATCTGTATATTTGGAAGGTTTTGTTCTCTTTAAAAGGCTTTTCAAATATCTCTCTTCATAAATAATGATAAAACTATGCAGCTTATTTATTTTATTTATGCCAGTTATTTTAAAGTAAGCAAAAAAACCCCATGAAAACTCCTGTTTTGACATGTCTTTGAATATATGAATTAAAAATTTGCATTCATCAAGTAATGGAAAAAAAACCATCTTAATAATGTGGCAATACAGGTGTTTTCGGAAATTTTGTTTTAGAAATGGATTTCTATGTAAATGTGATATATCTCACAATTTTCTGACTAATCATAAAGTTGGTACTTTTATCCCCCTTCCAACTATGGCATGGCTTCTTTCCCATGGCAAATGCCCTCCTCCTCCTCCTCCTTGACACAACTTAACCTTCCTCAAACAACAACCTACTACAACATGAACTTTGCCAACACAATGGTGAATGGTAGACACATACCATGGCAGCCAGGTGCTCAGATCACAATTCCTCAGCGACAACTCTACGTTCACCACCCTCATACCCTACCAACTTCAAGTGAGCCTGTCAGGGTTTTGGGAAACAATCTAGGCACAGAAGTTGGGATGATACCTCAACAGCCACAGCAGTCGCAGCCGCAGCTTCAGCCACAGCAACCACAGCCATCTTTGGTCCCTCTTTCTGTAGCCACTAGCTCAAACACTCACAACCAAGAGCTTTTCAACTTTGGTATGTACAGTACTGCTCTGCATTTAGAAATTGATTTCTAAACAGATTCTGTGCTAAAAGCAAGTATTTGACTTCAATGGCAGAAAAAATATGTGAAAAAAGCTGATTAGCTAAGAATTATAAAAATAGTTGATTAAATTCTTTCATTGGATTCAGGGGGAAGCTGTATCTCCAATTTAAGTTATTATTGTGTGGAATGAAGAAGAAAAAAAACAAAACAAAACAAAACCAGGAGGACTGTAAGAAGAAAGTTAAGTTTGGAGCAGTAGCATTTTGTTATGATTTTTCTTTGCCAGAGGTTGCGGGTGGTTGGTACACTTTTATGCTCCCTTGATTTGAGTTTTATTTTAATTTGTTTTTTTAGTCTTTGTTTTTTTTTTTTGTTTTTTTTTTGCTTTTGGTTAGAGAGCTTGCTTTTATTGTGCAACTTGCAGAGAAATTAACACATGTAACTCCTTTACATCACTACATTTTTTTCCTCCTGTAAACTCTAACCAGCCTCCATGCCTGTGATTCAACCACCACTAATTCCAGCTACATCTGCAAGCCGTGCTCCTCCAGCCACTCAACAGTTTCACGGCCTAGATCTTGCTCAGGACCTTTCCAGTATTTTTCCCTCAGCTCAACAGCCTTTTTATGGGTAAAATAAAACTGCCGTTTGGAATTCCTCTCTCCTTGGCATCTCAGCCTGTCACTCTTATTTGCTGTTATGTAGTTTTAGCTGAAATTCAAAAGCAAGCTTTTCTTGAAGTAAACAGAAGATTAATCTTAACAGAACACAGAAAACAAAGGCCTAAGGTTCTTTATTAAGTACAACGTGAGACTTCATGGCATCAGCTTGTGTGCCCATAATCATGACTCTATCTCAGCCCTATGCCTCAGAGAAATTTCTTTACATTCAGGTAGTGTTGCACCGTGTGTAAGCTCTTTTTTGCCCTTGAAAACTAAATGAAAGATGCCACTGACCAACCAGTTTTCATAACTTTTTTTGTGCAAAATGGACGGAAAAGTTTCTGCTCTCGGATTATTATTTTGTTTAGTGCAGTGTCTTTCTTCTGCGTTCTTTTCTTCCTCCTGCTATAAAACGACACAAAAAGCTGTTGCCTTTTTAGTTAAGTCCCATTAAGGGCTTGGTGTTCCAAAGTAAGTAAGAGCCCTGCTTCAGTACCATTCACTCCTCCTACCTTGATTGCAAGCTGAAGCCTGTTGTATAGCACAGTGCAACCAGGTGTCCAAAAGAAACAATGTAGGTTCAGCCTGTCCTCAGTACAGCTATCATTACTTATGACACTACAATGAACAAACCAGTATATACAGGGTAGAAGATGTAGAGCTGCAGATAAATATGGGCCAGAAATTGTATACAATTCTTTGTGCAATTAACGCTCATTTACCCACTGTAGCCAAACTAAAAAGGTCTTGATTAAATATCTGTATCTAGCAACTCAGGAAACTTGGTTCTGTCAGGCACCACTTGAAATCAAAGCTTTTTCTCGTGACCGCCACTTGTGTTTTGTAACATTTATTTAGCCTGACCACCCCATATAGCCACCTCCAGCTATATGAGCAATAAAATGTGTGGCTGGACTCGGCATGAAGCTTTAACCCTGCTGGACAAGATCAGTTTCCACTAGCCAAGCCGCTTGTAAAGGCATGTCATTGGACAATATGATCACTGTGGGATATTGCACTTCGAGCACATTAACTTTTTAAGATAGGTGGCTCATCTTAGATAAAAAATAAAGAGTTTGACAAGATTTAAATGCAAGCAGGGGTTACAGCTCCAGTCTCTTGCTTTGAAAACAACTTTAACAATTGTTTGATTCTTACTGGTGAATAGTTGAGGTAGAGTTCATACATAAAATGACCTAAATAGAATGCATTAATTAAATGACTTTCTGTGATGTTTAGTTGTGACCCTATACATGGCAATGGACTGAAGGACAAGATCAAAGTTATTATCCCAATGTATGAGGAAAGTGAAAAATTATGCTGAAATTAATAAAGAGTGCTAGTTTGACGCAAGGCTTTACAAAATTATTATCTTTTTCAATGTGTTACTTCAATAGATCTATTATAGAAATCTATTATACTCAAGTTTCAACAGTTTAATTTTTCTGGAGAAATCCTTTTTCCATATCCAATTAATCAATCAGTTATTTTGAAATTAAAGCTTTGTAAATGATTTCAAGCACATAGCATAATTTTTTTCTTTATTTGAATTATTTGATTTTTTTTGTTGTTGTTGTCCAGTATCTCGGGAAGTGGAGTGACAGGGGCCACTCCACCCCTCAGCAACCTCAACTTTGTGACTACCACAGCTGCCAGCTCAGCCCCCATTCCAACGCCAATATCCAGGGATGTAGGATCATCAGCCACTTCTACCACATATTCCACCACTGTAACTGCCAGTAGTGTCCCATCATCTCATCCTGCGGAAGGAAGCAGTGGCAGTGTCTCTACTACTGGGGCAAATAATGTTGCTGGCCCTGATGTAACACCAGGTGCAACAGCATCTCAGGACTCTACAGGAACTCTAGGGGGTATGTACAATTGTTAGCAGGAAGAATTGCATTTTGGAATCTGATAGCGTAAGACGTTTAAAAAAGAAAAGAAAAGAAATTATGTCTTGAATCCAGTCCAAAATGAATAAAAAGTTTAATTCTGAACATTTTAAGTCACAGTTATGGAACAAAACTCAATTCTATGATCTCAGCAATTAAATATAAAAAAAATTATTTGGAAGAAATTCATTTTATATATATATATATATATATATATATATATATATACATATTCCCTGCAAAATATTCACATTTAATCATTTCAAATACAAATCTTTAGAAAGGGTCAAAATGGGTCCATTGAATACTCCCCTTTAATTATTGTTTGTTATTATTGTCAATTATAAATACAATAATTTTTGGCAGTAAAACATCGTTCTTTTCCTTTCTTTGTGACACTGTGTAAAAAGTTCTGCCCCACTTATCCTTAATCAGGATTGGCTGACATTCTCTGTCGAAAAAAGACTCCAGCCATCCCATCATTAGGTCGTTAAACATTGTGTCAAAGCAAATTAAGTGTGTATGATACTTAACGCCTGGTACTATAACTATGTGAACCTATCCTCATTAGCCTCTGATAACAAAATTTCAAACTGGTGATAGATTTGGTACGAAAAGCAGCCTTGGCCAGATATTTTAAGTTTCGTCCCCACAGTATTCCATTTTATGCCTAAATCTTATTAATTACCAGCTTTCATGTTATGCAATAAGTTTCAAATGTTTTTTTCTTATATTTCCTTCAGACACGGAAATTCCAGAGGGTGTGGATCCATCCTTTCTTGCTGCCCTTCCAGAACACATTAGACAGGAGGTAATTCTGGAGCAGCTTCGCCTGCAGCGCATCCGCCGTCGTGCCCAGGAACAGTCATCTTCCACCAACCCGGGTAACACTAGTGGAAGTCAGCCCGCAGGAGAGAGTACTAACAGTGCTAATGATCCTCAGACCATGGAAGTCAATCCAGAGTTTCTGGCTGCACTACCGCTTGCTATTCAGGAAGAGGTATATTTCAGAATGCTAAAACTTTTATCGTATATTATAATAAACACTTCTATATTACAATAAACAGAGTCCATTTAAAAAAAAAAAGAGTTGGGTTTTCTCAGAATTGTTTTCATTGGCAAAGAATTTTTTCGATAAGGTGCTGTGGAGAAAAAAAAATTCAGGTGAACAAAATGAAATAGTGGATGATAACACGCTTGGTTCGTTTGTGTTTGATCATTCTGACTCTTACCATAAATCACAAAATACATGATGTAACTTGTCTCCATTCAAGAATTCAGATTCCTTTTTTGTTTACCAGCTGTAAAACCGTACCATGTGCAGTAATGCAAAAATAGCGCATTGCTAAAATGCAAAATTTCTTTTGAAAAAATAGTGACTTTTATCTAATAAGGTGATTTATGCAAATGTTGATTCGTCTCCCGTGATACCTCAGGTGCTAGCACAACAGAGAGCTGAACAGGCTCGAGCACAAGCTGCCCAACAAAGTGCTGCCAACCCTGATCTGCCTGTAGATCCAGCCACATTCTTCTCCACACTGTCAACATCTCTGAGGCAACAAGTGCTTGCAGATATGGATGACAGCATGCTGGCAGTACTTCCTCCTGAGCTGGCAGCTGAGGCGCAAGAGTTGCGGCGAGACATGGAGGAAAGACACCGACGAATTCTCCAAGAGAGACTCTTTGCTCAAGCTGGTGCGGCTTCCCTCTCAACTATTTTGAGACATTCGGGTTAGGCCAGGCCTTGTTTTCAGTAGTCCTTTTTTGGCATTCTCTGTCCTCTGCTCTGCAAAAGCATAATATTGGAATTTTGGTAGAAGCCTTGCTTCTGCAAGCCTTTTTGTGCTTATTCTATTTCCCACAGTTGCTTATATAAGTGCATACATTTACTGCATGTATTTTCAAGTACAAGTCAGGTTTGAGAGCTTGAACTTTTGGCTATCTCCTTGGCATGGAATCTTGTTTTGCAATCTTTCTTTTTCTCATATTTGCACCTCAAATTTGTTTTGAAAAATCAGCTGTTCTCTTTCTTTCCCCTTTTTCTCGCTAATGCTTTGGCATTGTGAAGTATCTGTAATATTTATTTCCAACACTTATCATATACACTCCAGCATTCAGCAACAGTGGCTTGTACCTTTCACTTTATCATTTCACATTTCTATCATCAAAAAGTTTGTCCTCTACATCATTTATATAATTTGTCACATTGCTTCATATTACACCGCTTGAAATGGTTATGCTTAAAGCTTGATCTTCTTTTTGCATTCTGATTTCCTAACTTTAAAGTTTCCACCTAGATCTCATCATTTTAATTGCAAGTGCTCCTAATTTTGCTGTTTATTTTATTTTTATTTATTGATTATTTCCCCCCCCCTAGCCCTCACTTAGTTTTTTGTTTTATTTTTGGATCTTTAAGGCATTGTGGCAGTAGGGAATTTGGCATTTTCCCTTTTTTTTTTTTTTAATTGTTGCTTTAAGACCTAGATAAAGTTTGTATTTATCTTTATTATTATTATTAATAATATTATTATTATTATTATTATTATTATTATTATTATTATTATTATTATTATTATTATTATTATTAATATTATTATTATTATTCATTTATTTTTTTAAATAGCAAAACTAGCAATATTGCACTTGCATGTGCATGATATTAGAAAGAATGGAAATATTTTATCTTTTTTTGAGGAGCATCCAGTTAAAGAAGCTTTTGAAATAAAAAAAAATATATTGTTTTTCTTCATCATATTTATTAAAACTATCTTCTGTATATTTTGTCTTCTTTAAAACCAAAGTCATACTCTGGCTTATGAAATGGGAGTTTGATGTTAATTTCTCACAAAACATTGTTCCATTTGGGAAGGGTGGTATTACCTAAATAATCTTTTTCTTGCAAGACTATGAATTCCTTTTACCTCAAAACTTATTTCTTCTGAAAGGCCATCTCTACACTCCCAAAATCTAGTATAAATGTTGTCATGTCCAATCAAAATTTAATTTTAGTGTAAAATCAGCAAGATATGTTTTGAGTTAGATTTATGAATATTATTCATTAAAATTTGATGATTCAAAAATTATTTTTAGGAACACCAAAGAAAAAAAAAGGCTTATAATCCTTTTATACTTCTTGACCTAAATACCTAACAAATAAAAAAAAAAATGTAAATGTAAGATAAGTGGAAATTGTGAGTGAGTTTTCTGATCAAATCATCTAAAATAATTCGGGAAAAAAAAAGGAAAACATCTCCTTTATCAAACTGAATGTGCATAAATTTATTTTAGTTAAAGTCCCAGGCAAATCTAAAGAAAAATATCAGAGAAGGTTAATTTGGAAACCATAAGACAAAACGCATTTGACCATGGCAGATCCAGTGGTACAGTACCTATACATTTTGAAGCAAGCCATGTTATTCACATTTTATCTCCTCAAAAATGGAAGCTCTTTGCATCAGTAAAAGTTTTCTATTGAAAGAAGTCATATATTTGTATTCTCACCACAAAATGAGAAATATTGAGAAAAGAACAAGTGCTAGAGATATAAAGTAAAGCTGCTATAATTTTTAGCATTTCACAAAACGACATTAAGTGGGAAAGAGTAATGTATAATATAATTGATACCTATGGGCACTTCTCTTGAGGGTGCTTGAAAAAAATTTTTGTCTGCCGCTAATTTTTGTGCAAAATAAATTTTTTGTGTGGTCACTGCACATATGTGAAATGTGTCTGTTCGAAACATTATTAGACACACTTTTTTAAATACATTCAGGTTAGATGTTGTAATGGCAATGTTACCAATAATCATTTTTTATGTCTATAACAGGTCTTGCAAATCGTCTGGGGAACAGATATGCACTCCGAGCTACTAGACGTAATCAGTGGCTTTCTGGTGGAAGTCGCTTGAATCCAGGTGTACAAGGTGGTGCTTTAGGCCAGTCTGGAAAAGTCAAAGGTCGCTTTATGCTGGACGCAGAAGCTCTGACCTGCTTGTTGGTGCTGTTATTCATTGATGAGCCCAAACTAAACATGTCAAGGCTCCATCGTGTCTTGCGCAATCTTTGTTACCATGGCCCCACTCGCGCTTGGCTTATACGAGCTCTCTTATCTATAGTGCAACGATCTGGTGACAGCAACAGTTCATCCCCTGCTGCTACTGTAGCCGCCAACTCTTTGTGCATTGAAGGAGCATCTGGGACTGCTACTCCTCCTGCAAGTGGATTCAAAGACAAAGGCAAGGGTAAAAAATCTGCCTTGTCTTCTACCTATGTCCTTTCCTCCTCTGCTACCACGTCTTTCTCCTCATCCTCAGCTACATCTGTGGACTCAGTTGTGTCTATGCAATCATTAGAAGTGGGTACAGGTGGCAGCAGCCACCCTCAACACGTGCTCCATCAAAGTTCCAGTTCAGCAGCAGGTGGCTACTGGCTCTCCATCAGCTTAGAAGCTGCATTGGGCTGCAGGGCAAATGTCTTCCAAATTTACCGTGCATCTGGTGGTAAGAGGCATGCAAGCTCTTCAGCCTCTGCTACGGGAAGTATCAACATTCACCCACAAGCCGCCCCTGTAGTGTGTCGGCATGCCTTTGACACACTTATCTCCCTAGCCAATGTCTTCCCTACCTACTTTTTGCCTGCAGGTAAGGCAAAAGAGGTGAGCAGGTGTGAAGGTGGAGTTTCTGGTGCAGGTGGAAAAGAAGACGAATTGACAGATACTGCTGGCCGCAGCAATTCATCTGGGACTGGTAACACAGGTCCTCAGTCTAGTCCTAAGTCTCTGCGTCCAGCAGAAGGTGCATCAGCTGTGAAACATGAACTCAGGCCAGAGAATGACTTCTGGAACATTCTATTGAGACTTGACAGTGCTTCAGGGAAGAGCAAAGGAAAAGGTAAGTGTAACCTGAGATAGCCTTTGCTACATCTGTAAATAGACTCCCATTTCCTCATTGGATTAACAAGAAGGAAGGCTCATAGTTACTCAAATTTATGATCACCCTCTAGAGTCTTGTAGCTCCAATGAATCTCATCCATTTATCAAAGCCTTTATTTTTACTACCTATGATCTTTTCTTCATTTTCTTTGGATATATCCAAAAAAGCTCTTGGTATTATTTTATATTTACAGACCTGCCAACTTTCCGTTTTCGCCGGGAAAAATTCCGGTGTACTCCTATAAATTCCGTTTTTCCGGTTTGCCCCACTAAAATCCTGTTCAGTTGTCGCGATGGACGATGGAAGGGGAAAAAAATTATCTTGTCTTATTCTTTGGATCTATCCGATATCAACGGACATGTACTCTTTACCTATTCAATAGCATAGAACATTTTTAAATTACTATCGATATAATCCAAGTATTCGATTTGCGGTCCATAACATTTATTCAACATTCTGTATAAAAAGACCGAGTAGCTTCTGTGTTATTGATATGTCATGGTGCTACATGCAGACGTGCCAACATTATGCTTTAGGGCGTAATTCATCCTGCCAATGGAGAAAATTTTAGTTTTTACACTTTAGCTGTTTAACTAAGCGCATGCGCTTTGGTTTCATTTTGTGTATATATTTTCTTTCCATTCACATAATACAAAAATGCGGTATTGATGGAAAGTTGATCCTTGATTTTTTAAAACTGTCTGCGAAGTACAGTGTAGTTTCTTTGATCTTATACCAGGCTTGCGAAGTGTCCCTGGATTAAATCAAGCGTCTAGGTCTATACCGCAAATTTTTTTTTGGGGGGGGGTGTCTGTAACTCAATAGATCTTCGCCACCGGTGGTAAGGTAACCAACAATTAAGGCTGCACCATCTTAATCATTATATTATTAATATTATTAATTCAAAATCTTGACAGCTAAAAAAAACATCTTTTGGCCCCCCCCCCAAAAAAAAAATTAATTTATTAATTAATCAAACTAGAGCTCAGAAGCATGAAACACTTGCATTTTGCAAGTAAGCTGTGATAATAATCATTTTTAAGTCAGTATCGTGCACGATGCATTAGGCCTAGAGTGATAACTAGCCTACCATGTCAGCAACAGATCAAAGAAATCAAAGGTTGGTTTTTGGAGTTGCAGCCGACCTTCAAGTCAGCTCCACATCAAAGTAATTTGAGATGCTGACTATGTCTAGTTTTAACACTACATGAATGGGGATGTGCATACAAACTGCCTGTCATTTACAAAAAAAAACCTAACTCAATATCGCTTTTTTCATAATACATGTATCTTATACATAATAGCCAAGATGTTTTGTTCTAGATCTACTTTAAAAAATCCTATTAGATCTGCACACCAAGTGATAACTAGATCTAATGCACTGAAGGCTAGACACCTCATCATCCAATCTAAACTCTCTCTCTCTCTCTCTCTCTCTCTCACGCTCTCTCTCTCTCTCTCTCTCAGTCTCATCTTATATTACTCTGTTTAAAAAATGTTATTTTTCTCTTCTTTGCTTGTTAGCGTCGATGTAGATTTTTTTCTTAGGTAATGTTTTGATGGTGT
>BLXT01007821.1:1907535-1918765 GCA_019648995.1 Plakobranchus ocellatus
GCCATAAAGAAACATTTTCACTACCGCGAGGAACAAATCTATGATGAGCCAGAGAGACGCGTGTACCAGCAGTACGCAGACACGCACGGGTTTCGGTTCGCCAACCTGAACATCGAACCTCTCATCGGAGGTGCCAATTCTAACAACGGCCTTTCGCAAAGAGGTTTTGTGCAGAGTGCAATCGGCCATGCAGCAGGACGGTCAGATGTTCATGGCGACGACGTCGGAGGCTACGATAATGACGCCTTTCTCCATGACCGTGTGGACTCGGTATCTCAGATCTTCTCTAACGGAGGTCCCAACGCCCACCAGCCACACGGCCAAGGCAATGGCAGCCAGCCACAACCAGCCATGGGTACAGACATGGTCCGCAACCGCAGCAAGAGCTTCCAGGCCGAAACAGGGATGTCATCATCGCCTGGTCAACGGCCCCTGCCAGTGTCTCCCATGGGCGGCGCCGAAACGATGAGCAACATTATGCATGACAATATGGCTTACCATGATGCCTTGTCAGATGTTTTTCCCCACGGCCGGAAAATGGCGTCCGCCGCTAACACACCTACACACGCCAGCAACATGACTAGGATCAGCACCACACCCTCTCGTGGTGGTGGGCCAAACAACAATGCCACGCACTGTGGTGCCATCAGCCCCACCAGCTGTAGCAACAACAGCGTCGTGTCCAACACGAGCGGGGCCACAGCATCACCATTTTATCCACCTGAACAACAGCAGCAGCAGCGGGGGTCTGATCCAGGGGTCGTGTACTATATGCAGGTGAGGATTTGGAATGTTTATACCCCAGATGGAAGCATGTTTCGCTCTAAGATCTAATTCAGTTCTGCGCGTGTTGCAAATATTCTTATATGTCTAAGAAGATCAGGTGTTTTAAAATCTTTACATATTTCTTAAAAATGGGAGCTTTTTAATGCTTTAATACAGCGAGGTATGAAATATTTTAGTTTTTTTGAAGATTCAAAGAACAAATAGCTATTTTTTCCTTTAGTAAATATTAATTTCGTTAGATTGATTTGAGTTTTAAAAAAAATTAAATTGCTGCATCCTAAAAATGAGCAGCATTAGGTAGATCTTAGGGTCAAGGAATCAATACAGTTAATTGTACTTTATAACACTTCTGACGCATATCATTATCGTAGAGCAGAGACGATAAGTAAAGTGAAGACCTAATCAAAGACAAGGATGTAACACCAATTTTGACTAAGCAGTAAGCAGACAAACCTGTGCTTACTGGTAAGCATAATAATTCTACCATCTCGAAGGCGATCGGACCGAGCTCAATATCTTCCCTTTATTTTCTTTCTAGGACTCCAACGGGCATTTGGCGGCCCATTTCGCTCCTCTACACGCAGCAGCTATGCCCACCCCAGACCCCCACGAAAGGCAGGCAATACGGGTGTCAGCTACAAGTGATGACCTTGACCCCCGCACGCACCCGCAGCCTGTAATGCATCAGCTCTCGCAAGAGTCCGAGCAGTCGTCAGTGCACGCAGACTACGGTCCGTACAGCCAACAGGCCGCTGTGCAGAGAGCGATTCAGCAGCTGACTAAACAGCCCAACATCCCGAGACATCTTCAGCAGCTGCAGTACATACCAGAACAAGATCTGCCGCAGCAGCAGCAGCAGTATTTATTGCAGCAATATTATCTCCAGCAGCAACAACAGCAACAACAACAACAGCAACAGCAGCAGCAGTACCATCCTGAACAAGTGCCGGCTGTTCCAGCAAGCCAACCTCCTCGACACGCTACCCACAGGGGAAATGATATGGAGCTCCGCGATATGCCTGGTGGGAGTTTTTTTGCGCAACCCTCACATCATCAGCAACCACAACAGCAACAACATCAAGAACAACCACAACCGTCGGCACAAAATCAGGATCATCATTTGCAACAACAACACCATTATCAACCGCCAGCAAAACGAAACATCCACAACATATCTGGCCCACCTCCTCCGCCCCAGATACCTCAGCCTCATCTTGATCAGCAACAAGAACATCACTACCCGCAGCAGCAGCAGCCGCATCAAGATCCTCAAGCGTTCACTGCACAACAGCAAAGCCCTCCTGTCTCTCAGACCCAACCTGCAGCCTTTACCAGCCCTATCACACCCGCCAGCTCCTCACCAGTCTCTGCCACCAGTGACTCTGACGGGCGAGTCGACACGGCTCTCGGGTCATCGCTAAGCCCTGGTGCCGGTCTAGATCCGGCTGTCGATCTCGACTTTCATCCGGAGCTCAGCCACGACCCTCGACCTCCTAATGACCTTTACCTTGAGTCTATTGATTTGGCATCCACCCTCCCCTCTGACCCTACCATCCCAGATGTCAACACCATCAGCCCTTCCTCTCGTCGCCGAACCAACAATAACAATAGGGCTGAACTAGTAGCCCTCACTGTCTTGAACGGCAGTGTTTCCAAGGTTTAGGGCCACAAGTCTAACAATGCCTCAACCTGCTTAAGCCCATGTAACATTAAGTACACCATCGAGAATTTTATAAGAGTTTCAGCTTGCACGGTTGATTTTGTTGTCTGCCAGTACTGTTTACCTATGTTGTTCCAGGTGATAATTTATTTGTTACATTTTACGTGCCAACAAATCTGCTCTTTATAAGGACGACATTTTCCCATCCAAACGAATGCCTTGAAAACGAGGAAAGCTAAAAAGCTTTGTAGAGCTAGAAAAAAAAAAATTAACGACCCATAATCCGAGAGCTATTGGAAATTTCTTTACTTCAAATTTGGATGCCATGGGTGTGGTTCTCACTCCTGCCATGTTCTGATGAAAATATTGACCTCTGAAAGGAGGGGGACTAGCACGCTGATTTAGTTAAGGCACAGATTATAATCAAAAAGAAGCAAACTCGCAGGCATAATAATTAATGGCAACGATTACATAGAGATGTCACCTGATGGTCAATCAATCTAAAGACAAAAACGGTCGCCCATCTCCCTCAGATCGAGCTCAAGTTTTCAGATCTTCAACTGCTCTATTAATATATAACTCCTATGTTTTTTTTTTCTCTTCTTGTTTCCTGGTGTAATCATTTACCTACATTGTTATCCATTCCATGACTGTATACATAAGATTCTTTTAGCTCCCTATTGTGAATAAGTTGTGTAATAATTGTTAAATGGAAATATTTTTGTTCACAAATGTACAGGATATGTTGGAACATTGTATATGCCCTCCATAGTAGGGTTTACTTGTGTCCCACAGCCCTCTATCTGTTTCCATGTTGAGGTTTTTTCAAATATCACATAACCCGCTTTGTGTCATCCGTATCAGGGGTTATTTGTCTCACAAACCCCACTATATGTCCTCGGCGACAGGGTTCATTTGTGTCGTTAAGCTCCACAGGCTCTTTTTTGTCTTGGTAGAGCTAATGGCCAGCGTATGAAAATTGAGAAGGGGAAGGGTTGCCAAAGTTTCAGAACCAGTTAACTAATCTCTCTGCCAACATTGGCTTTTTGATTTACTTATGTTTTTGGTGTGATGATCTCGCGCCCACGTTGTTGGTTGTTTTAAAAAATCTCAGTAAACCTTGCAGTTAATTGTTGACAACAAACATTCCACATTAAATCCATGCATTGTTTTTTTCATTATATATTGATCTTTTTAAATTGCTTTTGGAATAGTGAAATAAGTCCAAGGTTATACCTTGTGTATACCACACTTGTATTCATTGCAATGAACATCTAATCATGTTTTTTTAAGGGTTAAATTAAATTGAGCCAAGATTATTCCTGGATGTCACTGTAATGAGACATCTAATGATCTCTAGACATTTAATTGTAAATATAAAAGATTAAAGTCTTTACATATAAAGGTAGTTATAAAAAAATACAGTTGTACCTTTACTTTTACACTCCAGATACTTTTCCAATTTACAAAGTTTATATGCAATGTATTAAAAATTTTTTTTTCTATTTCATGTTGTCTTCGGTGCCTCTTTTCACTAAACATTCCACGTTGCTCTCTTCATTTCTTTTTTCAAACTTCGTCCAAGACTTTGTGTTGAAACTTTCTTGATCAAAACAGGTTGAGTGGCTTAGAAAAAACAAAGATGTTGTATTCCTATACACATGTATTTCTGTATGATTATTCCAAGTTGCCTGCAAGTGAAATGATTTGTGTAACACTTATTTACCCTATCTTTACGAATTGCGAATCGTTAAGAATAGTATTGAAATTGAGATGTGGAATATATAAAAAAAGTAAATGTTTAAATTGTTTTTACTTGTTGCAGATAAAATACTATTCATATTTCTTGTTATCATTTTATCAAGGAAATTTCAACTAAAGTTTTCGATTAAAATTTGATATTTGCAATTTTGGATTAGTAGACTGGTTAAAAATACTTGTATTAGAACGAATGCTGTGCCCAATAATTTGCACAATTGCCGGAGTACAAATTGTGTCAAGAGATATCGTAACATAAATGTGGATCTGTGTTGATTTTATATGCGTTGTTTTTACTGGACATAAAAAAATGAACTCCACAAAAGTTTTCTACTATTCTGAAGCTAGTTCTAAGCCTTTTGCAAAATCGTTAACTCAAAAGAAAAAGAACACCACAAAGAAAAAGAAATCGCACTGAACTAAATTAATTTTTTAAAACCTTTTAGTGTATAAACTAGCTTTTATAGGAATGGGATAAGAAAAATCCCGAGTTCTTCCTTAGAATTTACCATCTATTCATCCTCTGTGTGTCTTTGTAAATCTTGGTCAGGAAACTTTCCTTCTGTATCTAGCTTTAGAATTATGAGTTGTCCGATGTAATTATTTAAAATCAATCCTGGGTAGAAATTTCCACGGAGTCAATATCATTCAAATCTAAAACCCTTTCCTCATAATTTTGTTTTGTAATGACCACAGTTGGAGACTTGATTGAGACCATAACGGCCACTTTTGCTGAACTCGTGCTCTCAAAATTGATTTCTGATTGAAGCCAGTACTGTGGGTTTTTATTATCGGCAGACTATCTTAGCTGGTATGGTCTGTAATTCTCAGCAACATAGTTTCGCTACCACCATATGCAACATCTATTAGATGATCCTTTTTTTTTTTTTTCACTGAGGTTTCCATCTAAAGAACAAAATAAACCAGATAATTGTTTAAAGCCTTTTATTGCTATTGTAAAAAATCATAATATTTTGACAGACTATTTAACCTTATCTGAAGAAATGAGTCTTTCTAACAGAGTGTCCATACGGGCGATCATGGGCTTAAGTTTCTCAAATGCGATGCCAGGTTTTCATTACCATGAGGGATGGCCCTGCTAAATGACAGCCATGTTGGATACAAGCTTGGAACTTGTAGAAAAAAAAAAGATCAGATTTCTCAGAGACTTGGAAAACTCGTACTTGATATTTTTCTCGATGTCGTTGACTTCATTGTTTACTATTGAGTGTTTGTAATCTGAACAATGGTGATATGCCGTGCCTCATATAACATTCCATTATCTTCATGGTTTGACCATGTTTTTTCAAAGTTTGGAGACAGAATGTATTTTAAAAGCTATTTTCTGTACACAAAGAAATCTGACGTTTATATGCTTGCATAATACATATTATACAACATAATGTTGCTCCTTCGTCTATAATGGAACTTTTTAAAAAGTGCTATTAGGCGTTCTTTAGTAAACCATCGAGCGGATAAGTGAAACTACTTTACGGCTCACTAAGCTAATCTTTTTAGATTTACCATGCAACCGATCAAGCAATTATCACAATGTTCGAGCTTGCTAAAACGTCTATTGCTCTCTTGTTCTTGATCTCCGTTTCGACTTTTACATTGTCTGGATCTAGATGAAACTTAGTTTTTTCTAATGTTTAAAATTATAGAACCATAACATCGGTTTACTGACAAGTGTGTCACCATCACATGGATGTGTACATATCTGCATGTATATGATGTATATTAAAACATATCGCTAAATCATATATTCCTTTTAGAGTCTTTATTGTTTGATACGTTTGCTTTAAAATGTAATGTGTGTGTGAATCACAATTAAAGCTGAAAATTACGATAAGCTGTATGAAACCAATCAATATTTGCATACTCAACATACCCTTCATCATTGGTAACTCCCACCAGGGCTTGGGCTAGGGCGTATAACTTTGTATGAATAAGAAGTGAACCCAGAATTTCGAGATCCAATGTTTCTTTAATTATGACCGCAAGGCCAATAAATTTTGGCATGATTTGAGTATTGAAGATTTCATGGTTTTATTTGATTTCAATAACTACGGTGGGCAAAAGATGGGTACTACTTTGGTGATTGAAAACTTGCTGGCCACCGCGGGGCCATCAATGATAATGTATCCTTATACGAGACTATAGGACAAGTCCACGAAACTTTTTGCCACAGCACAGATGTAAAGAAAGAAACATCGCGCATAGGACACGAAATAATTATTGTCCAGATGATACCAAATACAAACTCGAACATCCCAGGTTTTGTATAAGTTCAAAAAGGTCACAATAGTGAAGGAAAAAATAAACCCAGCAAAGTTCAATTCAAACATAAACCACAAGCTTTCCAGGAGAAGATAATTATAGTAAATCATCTCAAAGGGATAAGAAATTTGTCAGACAAACGAAGTTTTAAAAGATAAGAAAACCATTTTATTCTTTCTGTAACGTGAGCAGTGATGATTCCAAAGGAAAATAATAAAATAGAGAGAATACAGAAACGGAAAAAAATACATCTTATTTCTTGAGGTGAAACTTTCGAACTAACACAGACTAACAGCACACAAACTAAACAGCATGTTCACTGTTAAAGTTCAGTTTGAATCGCAGGTAAAATAATTGTTGACTTTAGGGTAATATTTCAATATTTACACAAAATTGTAGCTTTTGCTTTATGGTGAAGGCGATTGGAGTTCTAAGTTTAAACAGGTCTGAATATGATATTATCATTTTAATTTATGAAACGTATAGTGAATTGATTCAAGCGACTTTCATCAGAATGTCATCAGAATGTGAAAAGTGTTTCCTACTTGACCCTAAAATTGCATAATTTTGTTTGTTTAACAATATATTGAACACTGAATAAAGACAAGTTTTGAATCACCAGGACTGCTACAATTGTCATTTTAACAAAATTGTATAAGAAATTGTCATCTTTATCATCAAGAAGAAATGGTCGGCCATGTGACTGATCAAGGATCTTGAAGATACTATGGAATTGCCTTTGAACATATTGAACTTTGCACTTACATGCTTATGATATCTGAGGAGAGCCTGCTACACCAGGGAACTACTCAAGGCTTGCGAGGAAAGAACATCTTCAATTGTTTTTGTCATCCAAGGTATACTGAGGAAGTAAATGTATTTGTTTACAAAGATATCTAGCTATTTCCTTATAAATCTCTTGGTGGTCTCCTAAATAAAAAAAAATTGGTTCTTGGTTGTTGGCTGAGTTCTTTCCTTCCTCTGTTATATCCTATAACCCGCTACCAAATCTCTAATAGGCATATAGACAAATTAAAAAAAAATCTCATTCATCTCTGTCGCCTATTTTTTTTCCAATACCTGGCTTAACTGGCGTGCCGAGGAGTTATGATTGTGTTTTCATGCCATGGCTGAAAACCAGACTCTGATATTATCTCTCACAATACCTTTGATTATAAGTGCATTAGGTCAAAGACAGATTAAAAGAAGACTGAAAACTTGAACCCAAACCTTGCAATAATTGAATAAACATTTAATTACAAAATAGATAAAAGACAATAATTTACAGGATGCAAAACTTATCAACTTTGTGTCCAAAAACGTCTTCTTTCTTTTCTTTCTTGATCACAAGTGAATTCTGCGATCACAATTGGTCATACCATCTCTTTATAGAGATCCGTGGCGATTTCCTCCAACGCCTCCATGTCCCTTCTCTCGGAGATCTCCGGTTCGTGCTATATTGTTTGTTTGAATTCACCCAGAGACCGTCCACTGCATCTAAAGCGTTGTGTTTTACTGGCAGATACACTTCAGAGATACCGCGTCGTGTCTTGTACGCCGCGGGGATATATGTGTCTCTAGCAGAGCCAGGGCGATATCGTTCAACAAAGGGCTCATACCAAAAGCCCTGGCGGGATGTTCGGCGGTGAGAACTTGAGTCCGGAATACGATGGGAGGTAAATCTAGGACTTTTGTCAAATGCCGGAACATGATGGGGGATAACTTCGTCTGTCTTGTGGTATCTATGACGCGAGGGTAAGCTAGTCTTTGTTTCATTGAATGATCTCTGGCGCTTCCCTGTCTGTTCAATCAACCCTCCAACCTTTGCAGAATGGTTTACAGTTTGATCTGAGGAAGCATTGGATCTCATTCTGAATCCCATCCTGAGTTCTTTGTCATGATTACCGAGATGGGCAGGAGAAGTCGTTCTGCTTTCATTCGTGACCATCTCTTTCTCACTTTTGTGTTTTGTCGACATGCCTACCAGTCTAGTATGATTTAGCTTGCCAACCATTGGGTTTACCGTGACCTTGGGCATATCAGTCTTTATCGTATAGTTAATCATGCCAAATTGTGAATCTTCAGTAACATTCGGCATGCCAGTTTTATGATTGTCGAAGACAACACCAGTGGCAGCTTTAACATTAGAACTAGAATCTGAAACTAGTTCATTAGAACTGGATGTCATTTCTATCTCTGACGTATTATACTCCGTTGATTTCGCTTTTTCTATAATGTCAATTTCTGCATCGGCCAGATTATATGAGTTGCCATTCACATCTACATCTTTTGACGCATTGAACCTCTCACGCCTTACCATCTGTGGTACCAAACCTCCTGCAGACATAGTGGATTGTTGTTTTTTGAATCTATGTGGTCTTCGTAAGGCTGGATTAGACGTATTATCAGCCTTAATTTGCAGCTTTTTTACTTGATTGGTATTGATATATTTTTTGATGAAATGATCACGATAAGGGGCCACGTATTCTTCAATTCTTTCCAAATGCCCTGCATTTTCTTCATGTCGTTTGAAATTAATATCACCAGGGTTGTCTTCCGTAGGATACACAGGCCCTTTTGCTGTATCCGGTTTTATGGGCAGATTTCTGTAATCTCGACAGCTTTGCTGCTCCTCTCTTACACCGATAGCGTCCATACGAGCACGGAAAGCGACAGGTTGCCTAGATACGGTGACGCTGTCGGAGGACTCGCCATCTTCAGGTCTTCTCTGAGCTGCATCTCGGCAGTTCCGCGCTAGTAATAGCTGGTTGAGAGAGAGAGAGAGAGAGAGAGAGAGAGAGAGTGAGAGAGAAAGAGAGAGAAAGACAGAGACAGAGAGAAATATTAGTTAAAGTTATCCCTAAAATGAAACGCAAGTACAATTAATAAAAGGGTTATATACGTCGTAAAAGTTTGATGAAAGTTTTACCGACTTTAAAGAATTATGTATCTTTTCTTAGTATGAATAGTGAAAATTAATTCTCTCTCTCTCTCTCTCTCTCTCTCTCTCTCTCTCTCTCTCCCTCCCTCTCTCTCTCTTTCTCCTCAGATTTAAAAAAATTCTCTCAAGCCCTTTTATATGTTGAAAAATAGTCTCCACTTCATCAGACATTGATTTTTTTGTTTTCAAGGTGCTATACTTTCGCTTCTGAAAAAGCAGGAAAGTTTTCAAGTCCAAACTGCACATGGCGATGCGAAAACATCAAAAGGTGCAACAGCAACAATAACCAATAATAATACCAATACCACCAACAGCAAAAGCCAAACTCGAAATTAACTTGTATTTCTTTCGATTCAGAAGCACAGATCTTTTTTGATTAGCATGACTCACATCATCCAGATACCCTCTGTAGACACTTTGCCTGTCTAGAGGGTCAGCGCCTATGGTCAGTGGACATGGAGTTTTCTGGATTGGACCTAGGAAATAAATAGCAAACTATTGATAACAAAAATCCAGCTTCAGATTCGGACTTAAGGTTTCATTCCCTTTCAGCTCCTTAAGCTTCTCAGTTCACAACAGCACAGAGATTTATCGTCTGGTCCATGCCACTTACCGTAGGAATCTTCAGTTGTCAAACACTGGGGATCGCACGATAAGATTTAAAAAGTTTAAGATCAGCTAGAAGCGTTTGGCTGCTTGACACAGAGTAAGAAATAAGTGTCTGGATTGAAACAGCAAACATAGATAATATTTTTGTATATATGCTTTTAAGAGATTTACGTTATCCAGACCTTTTCCTATTGCCATCTGTCCAAAATAATAACACAACTCCTTTCACGTCTAGATAAGACATCAATCACGTGCCTTGCTTTACTGTTTCGGCCACCAATTTCTCTCAAAGGCGTTACTTTCTCGTGAATGAAAGCGCGCTTTTATTTTCTATCTGCATCGTCCATGAGCCCAGCAAAATAGATCTTTCCCTTCTTCCGCCTCTCTTACCTTCTACTTTTTCGATTGATTAGATGTTCCATGCCCTCTTTTCTCATAAACGTAAAAATCTTGTTTGCCAGCTATGTATTTTTTAGCTATATATATATATATATATATATATATATAAAACTCTGAAATATACTTTGCCTTATTTTACTGATAGGCTTTACAAGATTTTAACGTTTATGCGTTTTTAGTGATGTGCACGCAGAAATATTTGAGTTTCCTTTTCGCTTGAGTTAAAAATCCTCAACAACTTTATTTCACTCTGAAAATTATTGCAGAAAGTAAAACAGAAAATTAAGACAAATAAAATTTAGCGGATTCATAGAATGTGACCAACATTGAACTAAATGATTTTAAAATGAATGCTTCTATTCAAGAGCGATAGAAGAGACTCATGTAATATCCATGCTTAAATATAATTATTAATTGACAAGCCAATATCGATCAACTGCAGCAGGAGAGGATCTCAAATCCTGATTAAAACCCTAAAAGGATAGAGTTATTAAAAGAAAATAATGTATTTTTACAGAATGTTATAATGACTTAGTTCTATTGTTTACAACAAAACATTTAGCTTGATTCGAAAAAAGGGATTTCATTTGTCCTTAGTGGTTGTGTATTTTCCTGTGGAGTGGAAAAACTTACCGAAAAAATCCGTGGAGATGATGCACGGTTGGCCATCAACTCGCATGACAAGGGTTCCATCCTCATATACTAGTGACACCCTGTGCCATCGCCCTGGATTCTAGAAGAGAAGGACAAATGATGGAAATAGTAGTAGTAGTAGTAGTAGTAGTAGTAGTAGTAGT
>BLXT01007821.1:1947138-1959562 GCA_019648995.1 Plakobranchus ocellatus
AACCCTTTTGTTTGCATCTAGGTCTTATGTACTTCTGAAAAAAAGTTCACCGTCTAATAGAAAATGCAGTGACAATAACAAGCCTCTTTAGTTATCTAAGATAGGCTGGAAGCCTGTGTGCCTATTTAGCCATACAAGCCAGGCGCTGGATTTCGCATAATCGTTTTCATTGCAATTTCGATTCCTTCATAAATGATGAGAGTTGGCTTTCAGCATAAATCTTTACACTGCAATTGTTGACGGTTAGCTTGCCATGAGTTATCACAACAATGTACAATCCTCTAGATGGGTACACATCGTAAAGAAAACTTTCTTGATGCCAGGAGAGCAACTCACGTTGATAAGCCGCGAAACTTTCCTCATCTAACGGATCATCTGTAGCCCGAAGCTGGTGAAGGCCAAAGTCTGTGATCTTGACCACAAACCGACTGTCCACTACACAATTGGTGGACTTGAGATTTCCGTGGGAGCGAACTTCACTGCTGTGCAGATATGCCATGCCCTGGGGATAGGAAAATAAGCTGACTTGATGTACTTGTCCGGGTGATTATCAAAGAGGTGAGGGAGAAATGGAGTTTTGAGCAAGTTGGCGAAAAAGCATTTAGGGGTTCATAACTAAGTCGGTGGATAAATAGAACAATTTGTATATCTATACATGATTACTTATTTTCAAATAAGTAAGTATCTAGATAGAAAAAAATATTTATCCAATACAAAACAAGAGCCTTGTTATTCTCTCCCTCCCTCTCTCTGTTCCTGCTCTCATTCTTGTCCCTTACCCTGACAATATCCTGCATGATGGAGTATCTGAACATCCAGTCCAGCTTGATCTCCTCGTTCTCCAGCACGTCCTGGAGACTGCCCTTTGGGCAGTACTCTGTGATGATACACTGGTGAGGTGGGTCCACACATGCTCCTACAAACCGGACTATATGGTCATTCTGGAGATCTTTGATCTAAGAGGAAGGAAACAGTCTCGCATGAGGTTAACTACCAGCCATTTCATCTTCGCTGATAAAAACAATTTCGCAGGCAGATATGTACAGTCTAAACTACACACAACAATATCCAGCTAAGTAAGGAACTGACACTTTAGACCTGAAAATTCGTCTTTTTTCTGTAAATATTGAACAAGATGCTCGTAGAAACAAGCTCTCTTCTTTTTATTGAAAGAAATAAGCACAATATTTCCAATCCTTTGGCACATTTTGAACTAAACGTAACTAGCTACAGGAACATTCATTTCTCAAAATTTATTGAACACGATATGCACTCAATACAATTTGATGGTTATTGAAGATTTTAATCCTTGCTACTCGTGCTTTGGTTTTCGAAATCATAGGATCCTCTAGTTAAGCCCGTACTGGCAAACCCTCACCAATGCTCGCTGATTGGGTTTCTCGTCGAGACCTTACCTTTATAGCCCACCGAGAGACGACTAAAGACGAAAATTATACTGATTTGAAGCACACGGCAATGAGTGCCAACATGCCGAAAGAACATCCTACAACAAAGACTCCAGCTCAAAGCCTGAAAAACTTACCCTTTTGATCTCCATCAGTAGAGGTTTGTGAATCGTGATGTTACATTTGTTGATCACTTTGATGGCCACGATCGCGCCCTGAAAAAACATAGTGACAAAACACATCACTTTACAAACACATTATTATAAATTCCATCCTTGAAGAAATGCATTTTTCACATTTATATAATATCGTAAAGGTATGCTTTTGTGGTTCAATATAATTTAATCATTCATTCATTTATATTTTTATTTAAGCAGAGGTATTTTATTTTTGATTTGTCTTACAATTCTTCAGTTCCTAGCGATACTTAAAAGGAGATTTTACTTTTAAAGGGAATTATCTAATTTCTTATGATTATAATATTGTACTAGGAATACAGTTAAAAAAAAAAGAGAAAGAAAAAAACAACGGAGGCAAAAAAACTAATTTTGTTACTGAAAAAAATTACAAGCACTAATGTTGCAGTAACAGCATCAAGTAAGAGACTGACTTTATAGTAACCGGTCTTCGTGAAGAGTTGTCTGTTCCCATCGTTCGACAAATGAGCGGCGATTGTGTCCCCTGAGCAGGAGCTGTTGTAGGAATTTTTCTGAAAAGAAAAGTATGAATGTAATTTCGTGTTCGATAAGTCACTGTCGGAGTACTTTCTTTTTAGGCCATTGGAAAGACATGTTACCGAACGCTGAAAGAATTCTCTATACTTCACATTATAAAGTTGTCAAATAATCTGTGTATTTTCTCCTCTTACCGTATAATACGATTAGAACAGCCAGGGGATATTTCCAGCTATGACGTCTTTTTTCAGTGACCTTAACATGTCTGTCACACGGTTTCACCGAAATGGGGCACAAATGAAAACAATGCTGAATTTCCGTTACATCTAGACCTAAATTTGTACAATTTTTGAGTCTAAGAAATTCATTACAGGCCCATATTAAACATTTCAGCTGCAAAGAGGCTTTTAGGTATTGTTTTTTTTTTTTTTTCTGAAATTACATGTGGAAAATTGGATTTAAAATTGAAAAAGCAAAGGAACTAAAAGTAGGCCCCCAAAACCCGCCTGGCGAGCTCAGATCGGACCGAAACCCTAACTTTTGAAGCAAAGTGACCATTCGTTTCACACAGTAATTCTCAGCAGAATCAGACGAAATTGATTTTCAAAATTTACAGCGACGAAATACGCCGTCCAATACATGTGCCTGGCCCTTAGATTTGCATTGATGGATAGTGGTTAATCGAAATAGTTTTAGTCCCCATCAGACAACAACAACATAAAAAAAGAGAAAAAAATGCCCTAAGTTTTAGAGAAAAAAGGAAAAATTTGAGCACTTTTTTCGAAATACCGACAATAAAACTGGTTGATGTAAAAAAGGCATTTAAAGCTGTAAATTTAACTGACGAAAGAAAATAATGACCTCGCCGTTCCTGGCTTATTTCAGTCTCGCCCTGAACCTGTATGGTGTATGCAATGGCGAATCTAACCGATGATCAACTTGAGTAGGCGAGTAGACTTTTGCCCACTCACCACTCATAATGGACACATTGATGAACAAACCTACACTAATAAATAAGTTTAGGCTTCTAGAATTATTTTTATGTTACACCAAGACTTCTTTTGGGTCCAAATGAAACGCCTAAATACACAGAGAAGACAATTAGATCTGTGATAGGAATTGGCCAATGTTAACATCCAAGCCCCTTTTCCACGTTCATTGAAATTGCCTCAATCCAAGGTGGTGACCGAGTAAATATTCCAGAAAGCCAATGGGTTTTTCCCCTTGGGTGCACTTTGCTTATTGGCAATTACACACTATTTCGCTATTATTACAACATCACGAAGAAGATTTGAACAGCTTACCCTGTTTAGGCTCATCCTACTGCCCTGACGTTCCAGCTTTTTGTTTTTTCCTGGGGATCCGAACATGATGTCTTCCCACTTAACTTTCCAGTTCATGTCTGCTAACTCAGCCTCCAGTTTCACGTACCTAGAGACAGGGTCGAGGGAAAAGGTGGAGAAAGTGTGGTGGGTTTGAAAGTAACTGATGCCTTGGGCAGGGAATGATTCTACTCCGCAGAGAGTCAATATGTTTGAGGCGGGAGAAGAACTTTTTCAAAAGACAAGGAGCACCGGTGGTTGCTGCTGAGGAACACCTGTTCACCGCAGATAAACACGCCTTACAGATTCAATGACACACTCTCCACGCACATCATTGCTTGATTAGAGCAATAATTACAGGCCAGGCATTAACGGGGAAAGATTTAGTTCTCTAGAAATCAATATTAGTAATACATGGTAGAAGTCCTCGCTCTGTCTGCGTATCTGTCTTTTTTTGTCTTCTCTGTCTTTCTATATCTGTCTGCCTGTCAGCCTACTCTGTCTCTTCATGGGGGCATCGGTGGCACAATGGCTAGCGAGTTCGCCCTGAAATCTGTAGGGACCCTTTTGTCGCGGGTTCGAGTCCCACCACCGGCGCCCTAGCCTGAAAGAGGACATGAGAGCCTGAGATCACCTTGTGTGGACTGGCTATATACAAAAACGGAACCAAACCTATCTCTTCGCCTCTTTTTCTGTCTGTCTACCTGCCTATCTTTCTGTCTCTTATCTCTCTCTCTCTCTCTCTCTCTCTCTCTCTATTACTCCCCTCCCTCTCGCTCTCTCTACCCCTCTCTGGTTGGAGTGGGTGTGGGTGTGTGAATGTAAAAACTTTCGAGCACCAAGGGGCCATTTTGAGTTAAATGGACTATAATGCATGTCATCGGGATAGTTTGTTAAAAAATATACGGTTCCTAATTCTGATCCTACATTTCCATGTATATCTACTGTCAGCCCGCTTAAACTGCTCACAGCATTAGTATGAGGCTGCCGGATTATACAACCTTAGAACGATTGGATACCAGATTCTTTCTGATTTTTAAAGGGAAGGCTATTCGAAACATACATGGTCTTAAAACATCGAAGATTGTCGTTCTTTATGAGATTATTTGTTTCGTTGGGGGACTCGTGCCTCGCTTGATTATTGGCCTCAACATCTTGCCTGCCTCTCACCATTTCCTTACTTAAGGCCTATTCATGGCTGTTTTCTTATTGCTCCATTGGTAATTTTTTGTTATAAGAATGAATTTCAATTAATTAACATCTCCATACAACTCTCAGTTTTATCTATCTTAGATGATACAATATGCTTATGGCGAAAAATTAAAATTGGTTGCTAGTAGGAGAAATCTAGAAAAATTATTCTGTTGATATGACTTAATCTGATGAACACATTGATAAAGATGATAACCATGATAGCAATAATAATGATGATGATTTAGATAATGCTAATCGTGTTGATAGTTATGATGAAAATGGTGGTGAACATGATGATGATCACGATAATGGTGGTGATGGTGGTGTGGTGAACATAATGTTGATGAAAATAATAAAGGTGCTAGGAACTTTTATCATCATACCGTGATGGTGATTACCCAGTGGGATATAAACCACATGAAAATGCAGTAAAAACCAGAGACCAGACTAGGAATAAGACAATAGCAATAGCAAAATATTCTTCTTTAAAACCTGTTGGAACACAAATCAAGTAGGCCTATAACCCTAAAAGCTATTAATCTACATACAACCCTGTCACCTGTCGGGCCACAATCTACATACAGCCCTATAGCCTATTGGGCCACAATCTACATACAGCTCTGTGACCTGTTGGGCCCAATCTACATACAGCCCTATGACCTATTGGGCCACAATCTACATATAACCTTATAAGCTGTTAAGCCACATTCTACAAACAACTCTCTAACCTATTGAGACACAATCTACACACAACCTTGAACCTGTTGGGCCATAGTCTACATACAACCCTGTAACATATTGGGACACAATCGACACATAGCCCTGTAACCTTATGAATCTTACTTAAGGTGTCATGTAATCAACTGAACACAAAAGGATAAAAAAAAGATTAACAAAGACTTATGTAGAGAAGCCAAATATAATATTTATTGAATTGAGTATACAAGATCTTAAAAAAAGTTAAGAAAAAAAAACATGAAAACACTTCTTAATGAAGAATAACGTACAAGGTGTATATAACTTTTATTGGATACGAAATAATTATTGTAACCAGAGTTGCTTAGATCTTGTAAAACAAAATAAATTACATGCCGAGTCCTATTAGTGGGAAAGGACAGTGCTGAAAAATTTAAAAATTAATCAGTTAAAAATATATAGAACTCGTCCAAATCCAATGTCCATCTTGAATCTTAAGAAACCAAAGATTAAAAATAGCCTTCTGACTGGTACCTTACTCCCTGTTGTCACTTTATTGCACAGTGTTGGTTGTGAAAGCGCTGAAGTATGGACACCTGCCTAAATCTACGGGAAGCATAGGTTCAAATCCCTCTACTACTATTTGGCCCAAAGGGACCAATAGGTCTGAGAAAGCCTAAGTAAAGAACGGACTAACAAACTGAAAAAAAAATATTGCACACTGGATATGACATTTTCCCTCTCTTGTGGCAATCTCAAACTTAGTCAAAGCACTGCCAATTCCATAACAGAAACTTTTTTTACGTTAAATTCACTAGCACTAGAATCTAGCAAAGCATCTCTGGAATGGATGGAGGCGAAGTAAAGGAACGTCTGAAAATGCAATTTTATGTCTCTTCACGTACAAAATGTGAGATTCGTAGTTTAAAAGAATCAATATTACATTGAATCATGAACGTGTTATAATGCCGTAGAAGCCAAGAATTTAAAGCAATATTTAGTAAGGTTAAACAGCCATATAATTTGGGGAAAGTCTTAGTTTTCCGTAGAAAGAGTTTCAAAAACAAAATATCAAACAACCATTAACGCAACTCCATGGCCTCCATCTCTCTTCTCTCTCTCTCTCTCTCTCTCTCTCTCTCTCTCTCTCTCTCTCTCTCTCACTCAAAAAAAAAAGTATTTAATCAATAAATACGGCATACTATGGTGGAAGCAGCATGCAGGTGTCTTAGAGCGGACTGTGAAAAAGAGAAAAGAAAAATCACAGAAAAAAGGGAGAACAAAATTGTGCATTGTGTTTGTATGATAATTTTAAAGTGGATCCCCAACATAACAGTACAGAGGCAAAGTAAAATTTGAGGTCAGTCTCTAGCCCCTGACAGAGCTGTAAGAAGAAACCCTACACGGGATGATTGTTTAGAGACATCTAACGGATGCTCGACGGAAGACGAGCTGTATAGCTGTTCAATATCAGTAACAATGAGTAGTTGCAAGGTCTAAAAACAATAAAGTGGATCAATTATTAAATCAACGTTTCAAGTAGGCTAGTGCCCAGAGGCAAAATTTATATAGCTGATCAAAATGTAAAGGAAATGTTCTATGACGAAAAAAAAATAAAGTAAAAAAAGTAAAGTGGGTCCCATGCTTAGTACAAGCATGGGGAAAACCAGGAGTAGAGTTCTAATTGTTATTGGCATACTGCATTATGAGGTAGTTTGCCATTCCTTTCCTAGCCGCCTTTACCTTCCTCGGATCTTAGAGACCTAGCTATCCATTTTAATTCTGGGTGGACACAGAGGAGCAAGGGAAAATTGGCCCTCACTGGTAGATATATATATATATATATATATATATATATATATATATAAAACATAGATTTTTTAAAAGGTAATTTTCTATTGAAATCAGTACATCAGTAGTTAATATATTGAAGAGTCTCCCGTTTTTTAATGGGTAGAGTGACAATGCCTTTAGCGTCATAATGAAGAAAAAAAATTATAATTCTTGTGTGTTGTCAATTAATTTTCACAACATTAACACATAAAATGCACCATATCTAGAAAGGAACTTCTTCAATATTCGAATTTGATGCAGAAAAGAAAACCAAAAATAATATTATAAACATTTGCAAAAGGGCAAATTGAAGGAACATTCAAAATAAGAAATGCTCTTATAACCGTCGTAGAAAATAAGTTAAAGGAGACACTGAATTTGAATGTAAAAAGTCATAACAATCTTAGGTAAAGCAAAATCTGAGATAATGCTGCGGGGTATAAACAGTTATAAAACAAGTTCAGAAAAAAAAACTAGAAATAAGCTTCGTTGTAAAGAGAAACATCGCCGTAAGAAATTTTAGTGAGACATTAAAACTGTATATCGATAAAAAGTGAGAAGCTCGAAGGCTTATAATGCTTAAGAAGATCAAAGAATGAAAAGTTATAGGCATGCATTTAATTCTCCCGTGTCACCTAGTTGGAGCAAAATAGAATTATCAACGACCATTATTTGTGAAGGAAAAAAACCACACAAAGTATCAAAATAGCTCAGTTAGTTGACCCCTTTCTCACGTAAAAAGCGGTGTATTTGCGTGCGAGATCTGAACTGTTAGTTTGTAAAAAAATAATGCTGTTGAATGATAAAGAAAACACGAATGAAGCTACAAAAATTCCTGTACCGAGAGAACAACAGCCCTGAAACAAGGACTTATTTAACTCCAACAAAGAAGCGTCGAGAGGAAGTGAAGTTAAGTAGATAAAACTTTTTTTTTTAATGTAAAACTATTTTTTTTCCTTTGTCGACTAAGTTTTAATCATTGGCTGCAAGCACATAAGCAAAAATTTCATTTATATTGACCAATATTACTACTAATTCAATGTAAAGTTTGAGGAATTGTATCGTAAAACAGTGCCATACAGTGCTATAATCTACACACCTCATCAACAACTAGGGCCCAAAGATACATCAGATTCATTGAACTGATTGCTTCAAATCAACGACACAAGAATACTCCATTTGCTTCTGTACGGAGCCTCGGGCACTTTACACATACAAACAAATGTACTATAACTTCGGCACTTTGACGTCCGTTATATTACTGGAATAGTTCGAGCTTTTGACGAAACATACCATGTCCTGCACAATTAATGTTAGCATTTTCAAAGTAAAAAAAAAAGAATATCTGAGTCTAGTTCTATATTATATTTGACATTGCGTTGATTTCTCTGTCTGAAGGTAAGCATTCTGTGGACCAATCGTTGCTCTCTCTGGAAGGAGTCCAAGTCACGTGATTTACGCATGGGTCAGGTCTGGCGAGTAGAAGTTGTCACTCTTGTAAGCAACACTGTCGTGAGTTGTGGCCCTTCTGTTAGAGCCGCCACCCAGATGGACCAGGCTGTGGAGAGAGAGAAAGAGAGAGAGAGGGGAGGAGAGGGGTGTGTGTGGCAGAAGCTGAGATTTTGGTTGATATGGTGGGATTTTTACCTAAGGCGGGCAAAAAGCATGACATCTCGTGGGAATTAATGCCCCTTATTTGCATTTTTTAAAAAGATGCAATCAAATAATGGCTGCGTTTGATCTTTGATTTATGATACATGATTACAAAAAAGAAAAAAAAAATATATATATGCAACACATTACATGAAGAAAGGAAGTATCCATATGTAGAAACCCAAACAAATGTTTATGTCAAGTTAACCAAAAGGAGCGAAAAATGTGTATGTCTCTAATCTACACAGGAGATTTATATAGAGGATCAGGCACCTAAATAATCATCGCTAAGATATGACAAAAAGGACGCACTATGTGATTCTAACATCTCTTTGCATCATGAAGAATCTATATGACATACATGAAAACAGTCGACCATAAAGGTGGAAAGGCATTTTTCAGGTGTGGTGGGGACAAAGTGGGGGCGGGGGGAGGAGGGAGGAGGGAAAATGAAGATAAATCAGGCATGAAAGATGGCATGCAAATATAAATATATAGGAGAGCCCACAATTGTAGGCACATAAAAGGAATTGCCGCTAATTTAACTGGCACTTGTCGATACAAATAAAACAGACAGAAGCAACTAGACTTTATTCATGGGTATTTAAGGAATACATTGTAAAAACATGTTTCTTTATTTCATCATTGGAAGGAAAAGAAGTTTTGTTTTGTGAATTATAATTTAGGAAAACGGACCTGCTAAAATAAAAGCTAAGGTGGAAATAAACTAATTAGAACAATAAGAACTTTAAAAAAAAATGTATATATTTAACTTATGAAAAATCATACATAACTTATTTCATCCCATTTTAAAATTTATCTTAGATTACATTGAGATGCAAAACACAGAATCGCCAATGGCTGTCACAGATTAAAAAAAAAATCTTCAAAAAAAGTTTAACAAACAGTGAAATAATTTTAACGACAATGAACTTCAATGGTCAGAAATAAGATTAGGTTGCAGGATCAAATCAAATATATTCATGGAGGTAACCCTATTTACTTGTATCTTTGTTTTCTCTATTTGCTACTTTAATTTTATTTGAAAGCCTTAAGCATGAACGGCGTTTTAGTTTCAATGTATATTTGTCATAGTTCAACTTTAAATAAGACATATGTTTAGTAATTGTATTTTTTACTATATCAATAACTCGAAAACACTTTTGTCAGCAATCTTGTTAACACACCTAGTAAATTGAAAAAGAAAATGCAGACATATGCAAAGATTAAAATATCTAGCTTTTGCTCATTTTTCTCATATCTCACTAAATGTACATACTGCCTTGTTCATGCAAACCATACACATTATTTTTTCTGATTGCCTGACTTTCTGAGTAACATGCATAGAAATACCAGAGAGCGCCGAAAGAAAAAGGTGTATAAGATTTTCAATCCTGCTAGTGCCATCTCCAAAAGTTTGCAAACATCAATAATGCACTGCTTGACAAAAGGAATTTTGATGCGTTTCACTAACAATGACTAACATTGACAGCAGCTTTAATAGCACTATCGCAAAGGCATTAGAGAGCCCAAAACCCCGAATTCTCTGTTCGCCACACATTTCTTTGTAAAGCAACAATATGAAAGTCTAACTATGGTTAGCTAAATTTTTTTTGTATGCGTTGCAGGCAACTCTTGCAGTTCAAGTACAGCCATACACAGATAAACTATTATAACAGCATCTCCATCTTAAAAGTCACACAGCATAAGCGAGAGTGCGTTGTCAAGGGCTCCCTAATGTCCTTCGTCTTTCGCGACATCAAAGGCAAACAAACAAACTAAAAAACAAACAAACAAACAAACAAACAAACAAACAAACAAACAAACAAACAAACAAACAAACAAACAAACAAACAAACACACAAAGGTTATGACGCGGTTGAATATCTCTCAAATCAGTCATACATGCTTTGAAAATTTTAGAAGTGAAATGAAAAAAAAATCGTTTTTTTTCTAAAACTCTCAAATTCTCACCTTGACAATTTCCAACCTCGCATGTTTTGGCCAAGTTGAGAGATAGGCAATCGCTCCAAGATATTGAAAGCTAAATACAATTGAGTATTTCCCATAGCATGTAAGGATACAAATCATTTTTGGAATACACATATGAAGGATTTTACATAACAATATGTAGGGATACATAGAATATCATGGACAACATAAATCTCGTCCGCTCACCTTCAAACTGTTCTGTCTCCGCCCATAGTTTCATGCATCCCCGAATTTCAAATATGGCGACAGCGTAAACAAAACTCAACAACGGTTTCTATGGAGACAAACTAGAGCCGCAATTGGTTACAAGTTATAAGATTTTATCGCGAGCATCTCCCCTTATTTGTATTCTTTAATTTTTACCATTAAAAATGTTAGTGATTTTATTGCGAAATGAATTTAAAATATTTTTATACATTTTATAACACATTTACGAAATAATATATTTTTTAAATTTTCTTTTTCTGATTTGATTCTTTTCTTTTTGGAGCGAAAAAACCCTACACCTTTGCGAGGCAACACTAGCAGGAAAGATAACTCCAGCCAAATATTTACAAACGGTTAAACAAGGGTGCTTTCCCGTTGTCATGCTTGTTGAAGATAAAGAATTTGTGGGAAAAATAAAGATAATTGTTAAATTCCTTCTTCCTGAACGCAAATTGATAGAGATTTGAAAAGAAAATATGAGCATGCAGATGCAAAAGATTAAAATGGAAACGTCAGGAAAAGTTGTACTTTTGTTATATTTTAAACAAATAAGAAATATTAAAAGTGAAGGGAATAAATAGAGTGGCCGCCATTTTACGCGGCCAGAGTCGCCGCGATCTTTTTATAGGCAAAGTTGAATATGACAATGATGATAGTCCACTGGGCTAGCACAATGACCATAGACTAGCAAGGAGAAAACTATTTTAGCTTTAAATTTTCCCCCAGGTTGTCAACCAGTCACGTCAGTAGGACTATTGTGAGTGAGAAATTTGATGTCCTTTTTTTGTATGGTAATTCTATGAGCGAAAATTATATTTATATAAGAAAACTACATTTGTATACAGCAAGTATTTTCATTGAATGTAATAAACTAATACACTACAAATGTGTAGCGGGATTGTACCTTTCTTGACTGAACAAGCCTGATAAAATAAATGCTTCATTTTTTTCCTGAGAATTAAAGTCCATTCAATGTGAGGTGAACTTTGCGGAAACTTTTTCCAACAGTGTCAGATGAAAACATTCAGTCGAATAAAGGTAGTTTAAAAAACTGAAAATAAAATATAACTTCAAATTATGAATATAAATAAATGCTCCATAGATTATTCTTTAATTAAGCGCTATATTTGCTTTTTGAAAAAAAAATATTCACTTCTATCAATATAAGACTATCCCTAGCTTTTTGCTTGCTTACTTGTTTTGAATGCTCGAAGTTATTTCTCTTTTTCCTTTCGTGCGTTATTAGTGTTATTTTCTTCAACGTGTAATTCTTAAATTTATTGACGACAACGATGCTAATAATCAACAGTGACGTTGCTGATCATGGTGATGAAATAAAATGACAACGACGACGACAGAGATGAATGATAATGATGATGATTATGGTGATGATGATGGTGATGATGATGATGATGATGATGATGATGATGATGATGATGATGATGAT
>BLXT01007821.1:2065367-2077193 GCA_019648995.1 Plakobranchus ocellatus
AAAAAAAAAAAAAAAAACCAGCAACAACAAAAAAACGGCCAAATTCGAAAATAAAACAATATAAAGTAGAATTTGCTGCTTGGCCGTACACTATGTATGTGTGTGTGAGTATGTGTATGTATGTGTGTGTGCGCGCTCTCTTTAATCAACAAAGCTGCTGTGGTCCCAGACCAGGAAGTCAAACATGGAAAATGGAGCCATTCAACGGGCAAGAGTTTGGGCAAATAGTAAACACAGACATTCCCTCAGAGAAGCGGTTACTCTGTCGCATCGCTGGCGGGGTAGTGACTAAAAATAGCCACACACATCTCGCGTACCGGTACTTACTTTAAAACTAATAGCCACACAAACAGACAAAGAGTCTTTTGTGTTATTATTAGCATTGATCTATTTGCTTCAAGTTACCTTAACAGATTTAAAAACAGGACTTCTTCTAACATTACGACACGACAGGCAGGATTGAGCGAAGTTAGGAAAAGAGGAAGACAAAGGGAGACTCATAATTTTAGACCCACAAACGAAATGGATAGACAAAGCATGATTGACAAACCGGGTAGCTTGTAACGATCAAGCTGTTTGTAAGAGATATGAACGCTGTGTCTTACAGGCGACGCACTGAATGGTTGATATAGCAGGTATCCACGGGGCGTAACTCACTTTCAGTTACGGCGTGGTCTGAAATACTCGAGATCACAAAACAGGATCACGCGCTACAGGACACGAGCAAGCTATACAGTGAGCCAAAGAATTTGAAATGATAATAAGAACAGTATAGACATACACAGATTTCCTTATCTCTTGATAAAACCAATGCTCAATTACACTCAAAATCTACATTTGCCACTTAACGTATCGTTAACTTCACAGATCCATGTTGCGCTCGGTCTTTGAAATCTAGAGCTTCTGTAAATTGTGCAAAATGAACAAAACAGAACCTCGAGATCACAGGCAATTCGAGAAGAGCTGGTGTACACATGGCTATCTGGTTCATGTACACTTGATCGTAGAAAGAGGATAGGGTTAAAAAAAAAAAAAAACTCTACAAAACCTGTTAACATGCAGTTTCGTTTATACAGAACCAACAGGGTTGGCCAAAACGTTTGTAGATCTATGAGTCAATTACATTCATTGCTTATGGTAAATGCAAATCGTGAATGCAAAAGATATAAAGTAAATGGTCCAGAACGGCAACATTAAAACAAAACTCATAATATCACATAGCAGATAGGACATGAAAATACATGTACAGTTATTACAAAGTCAGAGCAAAATGTAAGATAGTAACCAATGATATGCACAAGATATGCACATTTGATGTAATAAAGATATAATTGTGTACTATGCAAGAGCTCAAACTTCAGTATCGAGTGACTATTGAGCTACTAATATAATCCTAGTTTACTTTTGTCAACTGGCCATCAATGCAAATAGCTGGATATTTGACGCTGAAATTAAAAACCATCCAACAATTATTGATAAGCATCTATCAATGTTAACATCAAAAACAGCAACTTAAGCAAGGACATCAACATCAACAGCAACAGCAACAGCAACAGCAACAACAACAACAACAACATCAATAACAACAACAACAACAACAATAACAATAACAACGACAACAACAACAACAACAACAACATCAAAGTAATTTACTAAAACAAAAGAGATCTACAGCGGTTATACAATCTAGTATGATATTAACATTCTGTGCGTACAAATTGTTGGGAGTTTTTTCTTTTTTAAGTCGCCTGTGAGGGTATTTACAAAATCCTGACGCATTCAAACGAAACCTTTTCTTCTTCTTCGTTTCTCAGATCAACCGAACGCTCCCTGACAGATGAAGGCGAGTGTCAAGATTTGGGAAGAATTGATTTATTTGAAACGTAAGTGGTTTTGAACTTTAAAAATAGACATTTAATCACCTTAGTGTTAGTCCATATTGAATAGTAAAGTGGAAGAATATGCAAAAAACGTATAATAATGTATAAAACAACCCGTGCAAAGTTTTCAAGCAAAACAAATCGAGAATATATTTTGAGATATCTTTTCAGAACTGAAAAAAAATATCAATATGCTGTTAAGTGCAAAGAAAATTAAATGATCTTTAATTTTTATTTCGGAATGAATCTCTTGGACTAAATTATCAAACAAATGCGCAGTTACTCTTACCTACTCCCGTCTCCTCACACGCCCCACCCCCTCTGCCGTAGCCAATTAATGAGCAGTATGGTTAGTGTTAAGTCTATGGACGATATTGCTTTTCATTTGGCACGGCAGCCCCGCAATCCAACCCTCCAATCTAATCCGAAGAACAAATGAATAGTGTTCATAAATCCCATTTGCTATTCTACTCCTTGAGTTTCGAGCAAAATATTACTACAATAACTGATAACTATCTGGCCCTAAACCAGAAACATTACAGCACTCGATTTTGTTTTGCTCTAGAAAATTACACGTGTGGATAGGAAGGTCACATTAATTAGAGGAAGGTTGTGAACCCGTGCCCTCTCACCTCGGCAAAGGCGGGACAAATATAGCAATTGGTCTTCCAGTTCTTCTTCCGTGTAGTCCTTCATGTCGAACGTTCTCGCATACTCCATGGTAATGTTAGGGTTCCAGTGATCCCGAATCAGGAGGAATGTGGCCTGGACGGTGAACCACTGGCTACTCGCGACTGCGTTGCGGTCTTTCGACTGGTGGAGCAGCATGCCAACTCTGTACCACTTAAACCGATCCAGGATAGAAAGGAAGTATTCCGCTAGTTTGGTGTAAGACCCAACCATTCGAGTTAACAGGTTGTACATTGTTTTGTCGTTTAAAGCATGCACAAGTCCCCCGGCAGTGATGATCGGGATGTCCCAGTAAGATGTGAAGCGAGCCAGGGGCGCGACGGCGTAATCACAAAACGGACCAATGAACAGATCAACCTCATGCCTGGCGTACATCTCGATGCCTTCCAAAGGCCCGTACACATCCGAACAGATCGAGTCCCTGTAATCAAACTCAATGGTATAGTTATCAAGAAGGTCACTTCTGGCGTGGACTTGTTCTCTGGCTATTTCAAAGGCTGGACGAGTGTACATCAGACTGAAGGCATAGTCGGTATCGTACATTGGTAGAATGACTCCGATACGGATGACGCTTTCGCGTCTGCGTCTCACATCATCAAGCTCGCACACTTCCGGCTGAGGGTCAGAGGTTTGAGGGAATGGCGACAACTGTTCCCAAGAGAACTGCAGCCATGTTGCTGAAAGAAGGGATATACTGACTAGCTTTGGTTGATAGCTGTGCACCAAAGGGGCAAAAAATACCGGTGATAAGGTTAAGAGGAGTGTTACCGGGACAAGGTATGAATCTTGAGTGATTGCCCTTGTTTGCCATGATGTCCTTGCGTTTACTCGCATCTTGATACACAAATCGCACGAATCTAGACCTAGCACTCTCCTATTTCACCGTCTTTTATAAATAAACACCACTTGTTCTGCCTCCCAACTCCGCGCCAAGTCATCGCAAAAAAAAAATTACAATGGACGAACTGTGCTGGCTTCACATTTTTATGCATTGTTTTTCTTTGCAATCTGAGGCATAACTTTGTTTTTTTCTCTGTTGAAGTCTAGCAGAGAAATGTCAAGCAAACACGATAGCACATCTAACAACAAGATCCCGCATAGAATCTTATCAACTTAAACCATTTTCATCTATTAGGCGCCGTTTTCCTGCAGTGGAAAGATACAAAACTGCCTTTTTGAAAAAAAATTTGACTGGCAATAGCATTTTAAAATCCGCCTATTGAAATAAACTGATTTAAAGGCTTAAATACAGTTAACTGCACTATAAGAATAATTTCATTAAAAAAAAAGACATCGAGGAGACACACCTCTGTCTACAAACTGCTTTGATCCAACGGAAAATCTTTCGAATATTACAAGCACGTAAAAGCTTGACTGCACTGTTACTGTATACTCCATCCAATTATTCTCTCCCATTTTGTATCCTCCTCCTCCTCCTCCTCCACCCATCATCATCATCATCATCATCATCATCATCATCATCATCATCATCATCATCATCATCATCATCATCATCATCATCATCATTATCAGAACTCGCTGGAGACATCGTTTACTTTTCACACACCGGTAAGAATTTCTCTGAGGAGAAACTCTGCAAATTCTCACGAAAGATCAGAGAGTAAGAGAAGAGTGAATAATTCGCTTACTGCAAATGTTTTAAAGGAATACAAATGGCAATTTTCGACGAAATAACGAAATAGACAAATCAAATGAAAAAGTAAAGGAACGAAATTCAATGGCCACTAGCAAAACAAAAACAAGTAATGGACGAGTCCTGGTAAAGATAAGAGCAAATACAATATTAACAGACACCCTTGAATTATAACTTTGGGCAAAAGAACTGGCTCTCATAAAACTGAGGGAGATAGTCATAAGAAAAGACCAACAGGAATATACATTCTTTGAAGGCATGCGAGTTCACAAACAATTAGGAAAATATCATCGACAGTTTTGCTTTTACATTCATGCACTTGATAAAGAAGGGAAATTTAAAAGAAAGCCAAGATATAAGTTACTAAAATCATGTTCCAAAGTCGCCTTAGCGACAAATGTTTGAAGACATCTACCTGTTTTCAGCGACGGAATTCACAACCAATCTGAAAGTTTCAAGGAGTGTTTACCAATTTGCTCGATGTTCATCTCGCTGTTTAGAATTGGCTTTCTCTGACGGTTTATTGCGTGATGCTAGAGTCAGCAATACGCTGGGCAATCTGATACAGTAATTGTTCGAAAGCAACGCACACTTCCCATTCTTTCACTGGCGCAAAACTGTCAGATTTCTCCAACATAAGCTTCAGTTCTTATCCCCAATAGAACAATATAATTTTGACGTTGTTCGTGCACATACAATATGTTTTATAATGAGAATTTCAGATACAATACCCAATATCAAAAGGGCATAATTTTTTTTTATACAGAAGAGGCGGAAATGGACTCAAACACAATTTCTTTAATCAATTCAAATGAAATTTAGGACAAACAGTGAATAATGATAAAACAAAACGAACAATAGAAATACAGGATTCAGAGACAAAGGTTTTGCATTAGACAGTCATGAGGATTCAGCTTATTGAAAAGAGCACGAAAAATCTAGGCTTTTGGAGAGGAAATGATCGCCAACGCCATGAGGTTAGGCATATAATTGACTGGTTGATGATTTCAGGTTGAACTCATTCTCTAGGTAGTTTACCCTTGCATCAGTTGCGGAACATTCTAGGTAAAGCTAAAAATTATTTAATTTAATAAGTATCTTCAAAGAAAAATGAGAGAAGAGAGAATATATATATATATATATATATATATATATATATATATATATATATATATATATATATATATATATGCATATGTATATAAATACGTGAAAACAAAAACCGAATTAAAAAGTAGTGAAGGCACTTCTCGTATTACGATCCAATTTCCACATTATATTGATTACCCCATATGAATTTGCCCCGCCTGTGGTTTTATCTCTCAAGAAATTCAAGTTCAGATAAATTAATTTCATCTTCGGATACAAGACCAAGAAAATGTCATCTTCGATGCAAGAATTTCATTTACAGTATGTATTTCAAAATCTACCTCTATACTGGTCGCATAATATCTATGACTGAAGAGATTAAGGAAAAGGAGAAAAATAGAGAGAGAGGAGAAAAGATAAAAAAAGAGAGATAGATTGAGAGGAAGAGACGGGGGAAGGAGGAGACAAACAAAACAAAACAATAAAAACAAAAAGAGACACAAATTGACATTGAGGAAGTACTATTTGTCCATAAACTGCTTTGATTCAACAGAAACTTTGATTCAGCAATGGAAGAGACGGATAGAGCGACAACCGAAGAGGAGAGGAAAGAAAACAGACGGAGAAGGAGTGAGAGAAGAGAGACTGAGTGAGAGTGAGTGAGGGAGAGAAAGACAGAGAGAGAGAGAGACTGAGTGAGAGTGAGTGAGGGAGAGAAAGACAGAGAGAGAGAGAGACAGAGAGAGACAGAGAGAGAGAGAGAAAGAAAGAGAAGGATTCATCTTCAAAGTAAATTATAAGAAAGGCACGAATGCAGCCCTGGGGTTTCCTCACTAAAGGAGCTCATTAATTAATGAAATGAATAAATAATCGGGCGCGCTGCCAGCAAGAAATTACCTTCTTCGGCTCGGGCGGGACTGTTAGCTAGCAGCAAATCTGGCAGGACCCACTGCACAAAAGGCGGCACTAGAGAGAAGTGCGCACCCTGCTCTATGCGTCCAGCATGCAGAGCGGAGACTTGACTAAGTACACAGATTTGAGTCACGGCAGGAGGCTCTGATCAACAGCAGGACGCCGCGGATTGGACAGAGGTTGTTGGTTTTTTTGTTTGAGGATGTTTTTTTACTGAGAGATTTCTTATTCTTCAACAAATACTGAAAGCGGGCATCAACAATGTCCGTGCTTGTTTTCCTCCCCCTTTTTTTTTCTCACGGGGAAATGTGTCTTTTGGAGTAATCGGTCAATACAGCAGAATGGTGCAGAATAAAGGAAAGTAAATTGAAATGGGAAGGCAGGATAGAGTGCGTTGGAAGTATGAATAAGAGAAGCAAGCCAGAAACTTATTTTTGCTTTTTTTTATCTTCAGTCATTGAATTATCCGGGTGCAATCACTAGCGATTTTTGAACGCAATAATAGAAAAAAAAAACTGAAAGGACCAGCTGTCAGCTGTTGAATAATAGTTCTAGTGCAACTTGTCGTATACACTATCCTGTCTACTGTTTACTCGTCCAGTCTGTCTGTTTGTATTTCCCATCTAAACGAAGTGCGTGACACTTCTAATTCCAGCTCTCATCCTTAGCTTTCCACCCTGTTACCACCTGCACATACATTCTCTCCTTCTTTCTCTCTAACTTTCTATCTCTTCATTTCTGTCTTTCACGTCTGTCTCTCTCTTTTCCTTTTTCTCCTTTTCTCTCTCTCTCTCTCTCTCTCTCTGTCTTTCTCTTTCTCACCCGCTCTCTCTCTCTCTTTTTCTTCTTCTCTCTCTCTTTCTCTCTCTCTCTTCTACCCCCTACTTTTTCCATCTCGCTTTTTCAAGCTGGTTTCTTTCTGCCTTTCTCTCTCATTTCTTTCTCTTCTGTCTTACCCAATCTAAATAAAGAAATCATAGTACAGTCGTTCTATCGTGTTTTATCTGATTCTCACTAATATTTACCTCAGAAAAAAAATGAAATTGAGAAAACACTAACTCCTAGTCTTTGATTTCTCTCACCATAACTTTGTACTTGTGTAAAGCATTGAAGAATAAATTCTGAGCTAAGCGAGTAAGTCGCTTCTTCACTGTCAAATCAGGAGCAGAGCTTTTGCATCCCCAATATTAATTTATTCCTCGAGGATAGCCCAAAGCGGACCGCCACTAAATCCAACCTTTACCCAAGCATCTTACTCCCCTTCCCCCCCTCCTCCCTACACTTTGCACCAGCAGAATATACACTCACTGGTCAATTTTCCCGGCTGTGTCCACTAACGACCCGCCCTAGACAGGACTATCCCTTAATTACAGATTGCTGGAACTGGCCATAAGCTAACTAACCCCAAGCAATCATAACCAGGAGATTCTGGCAATGTCACCTCGTTGCTCCGGGCGCACATTGTCTGAGTGGTCTGTCACACTGATTGATTCTAAATATATACATCTTTCTGGACAAGCGCCCAATTAAACCACAATGGTTAATTTAGTGTAATGAAAGCTCGTGCATTTCTTTAGTGATGGCCAATGGGGTTGGACCCCATGGGCCAAGGTCTCGAGACGATAGCCCACATATTTGAGGGATCATGGCGCTATCCTTATCACCACCCTGACAATGTGCACCAACCTTGCCACTAGTGGAATATCACAAATACCTCATGATAAATGTAAAAAACAAAAAAGTAAATAAAAACTAATAAAATAAAAGAAAGTCAATAAAAAACAATAAAGGCAAGATTTCAGAGCAAATTATTTCTCTTATTTTCATTCTAAAATGCAATACGGAAAGAATCAGGTAAAAAAAAAATAGATGAACGGATAAAAGTTTAAACAGAAATGAGGAAAGGCAAAAAGATAGATATGAAGCCTTTTATAAGAAAAGAAAGAATGAAAGATCAAAGACGAAAAAAAAAAAAAACTTCTATGAAAATGTAATGCATTAGCCAAGTTAAAATTATAAATGCTCACATTTCTAAGAGGCAAGCCTTAAAAGAACTTTTGAAGATAATCTCTCCCAAACTGATATCAGCTTTTATGTTCTATCTTTAAATAAATCGCGAGCGTGCTTTGAAATATCTCGTGTAAAGAAAGTTGGCGAAAGTTACCGAATGTTTAACTAATTGCAGCGATCTTCGACCTACGTTTTCGATTGCTGTAGAATGAACACAGGGGATAGAAATTTACTCTAAAGCGAACAATGTGATTTCAGAGAGAACAGCGATCTTTTAATGTCCAAACTTTTTAGTTTACAGCTAGATGTTCAAGCAAGCCTGGCATTAGCGAACATCTTGGTAATGTAAAGATTTTGGGTTGGCCGCAAGGTCACAAAGAGAGGGCGCAACTCGAGAATTCCCCGTTGACTCACACCCTGACACACGGTCATGTCGAACAATACATTGGCCTGCAGGCCGCAACTAAACAACCTCGCACCTTGAGTGATTTAAAAGCCAAAGAGCTCGGCAAGCTTTCTGAAGTCCTTTTCCAGAAAGCCTTTCCCATTCATTTCAGTGGAGAATAAGTTTGGGATTACGGTATAAAAAGTTTGTGTATTTCTGTTTGATGTTTGGCTATTGTTGTTCGATATTGGCTAAATTTTATCCGATTTAGACACTCATTTTGTTAGGCCTTCCTGTATTAGCCCTCAGTTTGATAGCCCTCAGTTGGTAACCCTGAGTTTGTTAGCCTCATTTATTTGCTGTCAGTAATCAACAATAGCCTAGGCAGGTAGAGGCTAACTGAAAAGTGACCAATCAATAAAACAGAGGATATAAACCTATCAGTTATCAACAATAACCTAAGGTAGGTGGAGGTTATTAAAGTTATCAATAAACAAAACAAAAAATATAAAGCTATCAATAATCAACAATAACGTATAGTAGGTAGAAGCTCCTTAAGTGACCAATCAATAAAACAGGCGACATGCATCTAATATCAGTAATCAGCAATAATCTTAGGCAGGCACAGGCTTACTGAATTGACCAATCAATAAAATAGACACGAACCTCTCAGAACTTAGCATAAGCCTGAAGCGGAGGTGAACTGAACTGACCTGGTCACTGTGAGGGGCCCTGGCAATCACAGAAGTCTGTTTTCGTGTCGTTTTGTCGCAAACACTGGCCATAGAGCTTCCCCTCTGCTGACAAACTAGCAGTCTCACAATAAATATCTATAGGGATGTGAGACTAACTAGTATAATGTAAGATTTGTTCCCCTCCTCCCCAACTAGCTCCATTTATTCCTTACATCGAGTGGCACAACAGCGATTATTAACATTTTAAGTCCTCAGTTGAGAGTAAGATTTTTAAGCAGACCATTTTATGACGAAAGATACCAACAATGCATTGTTTGTTTGAGCTAAACTGTTCCACTACATAGGATCTCAGGCTTTTAGGCTCTTACCCGAGCAGGAAGTGGGTGTTAAAGCATAGCAATTTGAAGAAGTAATTATTCAAATATGTGTCTAAATATTTTTGCCATGATTTATTTATATGTTTAAAAATTCTAAACCACCCAATTTTTTGCTTTGTTAATTTTACAAAGTCTGCCCACCACTATTCAGTGATGTCAGGCTTTATGGTCCCAGGTGAGACGGGCGCATATGACGTGTTCGAAAGCAAAACGGCATTGGGATCAACAAACAAGGAAAGCATGGCTCGCTAACATTTCATTGGCTGTACCAACAATTCGGACTAACAGTCTTGCAATACAATTCTTTACAAGAATTAATGGCTGTACAAATAAATGGCAATAGATCAGACGGTATTAAACTGTGCGTAGGCGAGCTGGGTGCGGAGCATTCATAAGTCACTTTAATGTGCTCTCAAGTTTAAGAAGTTTCCTTCCTGGCTGTGCTACAAGAAGAAAAAAAAAACAACAGAAAAATTAACACGTTTTACGATTCACGTTCGTAACACTTGCTTTGAAGTTCACACGCAAAATGAACATTTTTATTAAATACAACAGATCTAAATCGTTTCCTAAATTCACACCACAAGGAAATATCGGCAAATGACATATTGATTCCGGCATGTGTGTCAGCTGGGTAGAGCTAGAGATATTGTGTATCTTTCCGATAGTAGCAGCACCAAAGACAAGGGGTTTACAGTTAAGACGTATTTCAAAACTGGGCATAGTAAAGAGCAGATTGTTGAGTTAAGAGAAAAGACGTTTTTATACTTCAGGCAGCCGTCAATATGCTTTTTTTTCAAATCGCTGTTATAGTTCATATTCATTAAAACACTGACGTGAATGAAAATATAACTTTTCCGGAGTTAATGAAGGCGGCGAGGCAGAAAGAGTAGCTGACTGGATAAGGGTGAATGATAGATTGTGAAGAGAGAGAGAGAGAGAGAGAGAGAGAGAGAGAGAGAGAGAGGGAGAGAGAGAGAAGGGATACAATAGAAGGAGGTTGGCGAAAGAAAAACAGGGAAGAGTGAATTGAGTAAAGTAGGACAAAAGTTCTTCTTGAAATGTTGAATTGACATGTGAACTAAAGAATCTGCAAGCAGGGGCAATAATACCAATAATAACATAAGCAACAGCAACAATAACAACAACAAAAAGGACACGATTCAGCAAAAACAATAAACACATAATTTCTATGGAGCAGCAGTAATAAACAAAGCTACAACCACGCAATGGTGTGTCAGCAAATGAAACGTTCACTGAGTGCATTACGGGGATGAAATCTACTGTCGGAAGAAAAAAACAAACAAACTGGTAATATAAAAGCGCAGTATGTTAACTTCCAAGACAGAAGAGCGCCATAACTATATTTCCTTGGTTCAGATAACTCAGCAATGCTAACTTTGCCATCAACTAATTTCCAGCATAACTTTCCTACAGATGCTGCAGTAATTACTCTAAAGATTTGATCATTCATTTTCTATCGCTACATTTAGCTTGTTCCTGTTAAAAGTAAATCGTCGATCATTGTCATTATTCATAATTACATTCCACTTAATCCACTGTTTTTTTCACCCCTTTTTCTGTTTCCCTCTTACACTGCCATTCTCACTAAGCCAAAAGTGATCCCTCCCATTCCTGGATCAGTGCAGGGTGAACCAAGGTTACGGTCACGATTTCATTTCTCTCTACCATAATATATTGTATTATTGTTGAAAACTTTAACTTTGTCATAAACTTGTGTTATCAACAGAGACGATGCGAACTGGGGCTACCAACAATAGGTGAACTAGTGACTTGTATGTGCACTAACTAGGTGCCGCACACAACCATACACACAATACGATAGGCCAGAAAATGGTGTTAGATTGCAAGCTACCTCCCGAGCTACTCTAGCACCTTTTAGTAGTTTAAACATAGCGCTTGGCTTCAGATGGTGGATTTCTCACATAGCCCCTCTTTGATTCTGTCGTGAGAGGGAGAGAAGGATCTTCTCAATATTATGCACATCTGACATCTTGCCTCGGAAATAGACGGGTGAAGAGATGGACGGGAGAGGGTTAAGTGACAGTATTATTGTTAATAAAACTTTCTCTTATAGCTCCCATCGTGTGAATTGCTAAAAAAAAAAAAAAAG
>BLXT01007821.1:2327495-2337529 GCA_019648995.1 Plakobranchus ocellatus
CCCCCCCCCTCCCCCTATCCCTTTTTCTCTTTCTCTCTCTTCACACGTGAGAAAACAATGTTTGTGTGGGCTGCTAGATTAACAATTTTGGCCTACTTGAAAATTAAAAAAAAACTCGATCTTTCTAGATCCGCAAAGCCAACCATCAATAAAAAGCGGCGGCTTGAGCTTCTCATCTTCAGATTCTGATCGTCGTCAGAGAGAGGGGATTCTTTAATCTCAGCAGAAACCTCGCGATTCTTTTTTTTTCTTGGTCACGATTCACAAGCTACGGAAGAGGCTACTTGATCCACACCTCTTGCATTCAGATCACAAGTTCACTTAATCTTTTGCTGTAATCCTTTTCATGGTAGAGCTGTTAAGGAAAGACAAATCTTACTGAAACTACACTACCACTATGATGTCCATACAGCTCTGGACCCTCCTGGCTTTGATGGGTGTGGCCGCGGCATTCTCAGTGCCTTTCATGAGTTATCCTGACTATTCCGATATGGTTCCAGATATTGATTACAGTGAACAGAAAGAGACTCAAACAAAGGTAGGCTTCAATGTTGTCCAGAAGAAACTGTGGAAAACGTTACTTTTTTTCTTTATCGACATCAGATTACCGCTGATTGTCTAACGGACGTATAAACAAAATGATAACATAACTATAATAGTAAATTTTCTTTTTTTGAACCTTGATCAGAACACAGCGCGACCTTTTCGTGAACAACACTGTGTGGTTATGTAAGCATGTCGCAGCAATGAGTGCAAATCAACTAACTATGAAAAACCTTGTCAGGGGAAACTACTCATACCTGCACTTCTTTCCGTCATCTTAAACGATAATAATAGCCCCTTTGAGTCTGCCGGCGATCCACAATATATATTTAAAACAATGCTGTTAAATTACATCGTTTATATATTACTATAGTATATATTGTTATATCTTTATATCGTTCAATTACATTACCTTCAATAACAGAAACAAACAGAAAAAAGAAAAAGCGTTTTCTCGAAATGATATTTCGCTCTCAAAATTTTGATAAAATAATTTTGCATTTTTTTTTTTTATTATTAAAGAGAAAAGTTAAAATCTCTAGTGAGGCTTAAGACGAAACAAAGAGTACAAAAGTTTATAAGTAAAGGCATTGCCTGATGATGCATGTGAGTGCTGATGAGGACATGATAAAGGCAAAACATTTTTTTTTCCATTTTAATCATCTGTAATCTTTGTGGTCCTGTGTTGTAGCCATGAACGATGCAGCATGGTGGTAGTTTTTTATTTGATTGAACAAGATAATGCCACGAGAAGCACGTCTTAAATTATCATCGTGAATAATTGTAGTTTGTCTATTTAAAAAAAATTAGTTCCATTTCAGGAGCAAAAAAAAGAAATATTTGTTTGTAACTGAAATAAACAGACAAGTACGGTTAAAAAAAAAACAGAATAATGTTTCTAACTTTGCAGTTTAGGATTTGAAAGTTGCCGAATTGGACACGTACCGTTTTGCATAAAGGGTTGAAACTCTCAAAACAAACATTGTGAAGCTGTTTGATCAACTCTTTTCTGTGTCTACTTACCTCTTTGCACCACACAAGGCAAGCGTTTGTGTTTCATTTAAAGTTCACTGTGTCACTTTCCACAGTTTGAAAACTTATTTGAAAAAGTTCATCCGATTGAATGAAAAAAAAAAAAAAAATATATATATATATATATATATATATATATAAAATATAACCTTAACGTTGAAGTGCGTAATGTAAAATGAAAAAATCCCTAAAAAAAACATTACGCACGTCAACGTTAAGGTTATATTTTATGTCATGCTCGTTTCCTTAGTATGTTTCTATGGTAGATTATTCGTGTTAGTCATTTTTTTCCTGATAAAGCCTCATGGCGAAACGTTTTTCCGTATACTCTGAGTTGTTTCATTTGTTTATATACGTTTAAGTTGGTGATTGTTTTCTTTTACAATATTTATTTCCTTGCCTTCTACCACCATTGCATCTTCAAGATCCTTAAAGTTATTCCTCTATTTCTGGGAGTGCGGTATTTGTATACAGTTTTTACTTCTATTCAAACCTAATGATGTAAAGAAAACATTTTTGAAAAGTTTATGAATAATTCATTGCCTTACTTTTTTTTACTCCCAACCTTTTCAAATGACTCTATGCTTTGTATGAGAAAGAAACTCGGTTCAAACCAAGCTGATCATATAAATAAAATATAAAAAAATAAAGAAAACAATGGACACAGATTAATATTGATATCAAAGGTTACAAATCTTTGAGCCACATCTCTATTATAAAATCCTTTGCATCTTTTTATCAGTAAACAATATTTCAAACTATGCCTTAGCTACGTAGTCTCTATATCATTGGCCACCAAGACCAGAGCAGTCCCATAAGATAGCAATACAAATGCATTATTGGGATCATACGCATTCCAAAAAGTTGAATGTAGAAGTAGAAATCCTAGACTAAATCGAAGTCTCTCCCGAATATTTAATACAAATTCGAATTTTTAAAATAACACTTTAACAGAGAAGATTATTTAGCAGGTAGAGTGAATCTTTAACAAACATTTCCAATCACATCATTATAGTTCTTCAATATCACTTTTGATAACAATTCCTGAGGCATATTGACAATTTGCTGTGTCAATTTAAATTTGAAAAGTTTTAGGCAACTTGATTCAAAAACAAGGAAATAATTTCCTCTTTATAAAGCTTTAAAAAATCGACATTTTAAGATTAAATTAGAAAAAAAAAAAACTTTAAAGGAAAATCAACTGAAATAAAAATTTCACAAAGAAATTGTAGTCCGATTAAGGCGCTAACAAATTTGGACATGTCCGCGTATTAATTTTCGACCAGTTAGCAAAAAACATGCATTTTCTTAGACTCTAGGTACGTATAAAACGGAAAGTAATATTAGTTATACCAAAACGCAGCTGTCATGTACAGTTGTATCATCACCTTATATTTGAATATGATATCACTTAGCATCTAGAGATTTCGCGAATCCTTTTTGATAAACTTTGGCACCTTTTGGGCCCAACCCTGCAGGACAGCGGATTATTTATGTGCAGGTTCATTTATGAAGGTGTTTTGATTAACCAGGCAATTTTCATTATATCAACCCATAAAGTACAATATTTCTAAAAACATTATGTTATTGTTTTTCAGATTGTGGAATCGTTTCGAGTACGATCCGACATCCGGTACCGGTTCGCAACAACCCAAATGTCTAGCGTTGTCCGCAATGTCGACTCTAAGGCGCAAGAAATCGGATTTGATGTCACACTGCCCAAAGAAGCTTTCATTGTGGCGTTCCATATGACAATCGACGGTAAGCGCTATGACGGTGAGGTGAAGGAGCGTCTGCAGGCCAAGCGGGAGTACCAGGCAGCGGTGGACCGTGGTCAGAGTGCTGGGCACGTGAGGCAAGCACCACGGCACGCTAACGTGTTTGAGGTATCAGTGAATGTAGCTGCAGGAAGCGCGGTCAACTTTACTCTTACCTACCAGGAGATGTTGCGCAGAAGGCTGGGAATCTACGAACATGAAATCCACGTCAGTCCAGGACAACCCGTACAAGATTTTCTCGTTGAGGTGAAAATCCGAGAGAATCGACCCCTCAAGTTTGTGAAGACTCCAGCGCTAAGAACCGATTACCTCCTGGGTGGCTTGAAAGATGAGAATAAAAACGAACTGGCAATCGTAGACAGACCAACTCCGGAAACTGCAAGCGTCCTGTATCAACCCAGTGTGAGTCAGCAGGGAGGAGACGAAGATAAAGGACTTTCGGCGAGATTTGCTGTCCAGTACGACGTGGAGCACGGCGACCCAAAAGGAGATGTGCTTGTAGTGGACGGCTACTTTGTCCATTTCATGGCTCCTGACAATCTGGCTCAAACGCTCCCTAAAGACATTATTTTTGTTCTCGATGTGTCGGGCTCAATGTCTGGAGTCAAAATCAATCAGCTCAAGGTTGCCATGGCCACGATTCTAGCAGACTTGATGCCAAAAGATCGCTTCAACATAATCATTTTTAGTTCTAGCTCTTCCAGATGGAAGGAGGGTTTGGTCAAGGCAGATAAAGTGAATATTGATGAGGCACAATCTTACGTTCAGGGCATTCAGGCATCTGGCATGACGAATATTAACGACGCTCTCCTCACTGCTCTCTCAGAGATGAAAGGCAGACTAAGCAAAGAGAGGGTCGGTATGATCTTCTTCCTCACAGATGGTCTCCCAACTGAAGGAGAACAAGACCCGGCCAGAATAGCTAGCAACATTCTTAATGCGAATGAAAGAAACGTAGCTATATTTAGTTTGGCATTTGGAAACGGTGCCGATTATGAATCTTTGAAAAGTCTATCTGCCCAGAATCTTGGTTTTGCCAGAAAGATTTACGAAGCCTCTGACGCAGCTTTGCAGGTGTCGTCTCTGTATAAAGAAATATCTGCTGTGTCCATCAAAGACTTGAGCATCGAGTATCAGAACAGTACAGTAGATGAGTTCACTTTGACACAGACTGATTTCCCGATTATTTTCAAAGGATCAGAAATCATGGTTTGTGGAATGCTAGAAAATGATTCTAAAACTTTGAAGTACGAAATCTCAGGCATCGAAAGTTTAGGGAGTCTGGACATTTTAGCTGAAGTAGACGATACAAATTCTCTATCGCCCGATAATCCAGATGACATTCTTTTCACTGGACCCCGAGATTTCTCAGGGTTTGTGGAGAGAATGTGGGCCTACCAGACCATTAGACAGTTGCTGGAGAAAAAGGTAGAATACGCTGAGGATAAAAGTAAGGTGCTCGAGCTAGAGGAAAAAATTCTAGCTATGTCTCTGAAATACAAGTTTGTTACACCACTTACCTCGATGGTGGTTACTAAACCTGACAACAGTGCAACAGAGGTATTGGAAAAAGATCTCCAGGAACTATCACTTGAAGACAATGATCCGTTCCAAAATCCAGTTCTAGATCCTTTTCATCAGAGCAACTCACGTAATTTCTATCCGAGCTATGGACAACATAATGCACCAATGTTTCCTGCACAAAGTCAATCTCACCTATTGCCCGCTCCTGCCTCTTATCCTTATCTATCAATGGGTGCACTTTCACCTATGGGCCCTCTTCCTCGCAGAATAGCAGCAACAAGAAGAACAAACATTCAAACAACTTCAACACCCAAAACAATAAAAACAACATTATCACCAGCAGCCTCAACAACTACACCATCCACACCAGCTGTACAACTGAACATAACATCTACATACGTGACTCAAACCAGCAATTCAACTACACCACGAGCGAGTACAATGAGCAGTATCACATCTATACACGGAGGAGGAGCTCCTGTAATGCTCGCATCACTCAGGCTTGTAACTCTGACACTACAGCAAAACGCCAATATTTCTCACAGCGTTTGCATGGTGCCCAGAAAATGGAAATACGGTAATATCATTCTCCTGTCAGGAACAGACAGTACCAGGGTGGTACTCAAACAGTGCAGCAAGCGCAGATGCCCAAGCAAACCTTCTTTGGAGAGTTTGATGTTTGAGTCCGTCTCAGATGCGCTTGAAATAGGTCTGGGCAGTTCGGGGGTAAAGACCTTGAGAAACAGCCGTGCGTTCAACATGACTTTCCTCTCCAACAAGGAACTTCTTGTGTCTGGGCCTGGACTGACCGCCACTATCGACTGGACACAAAAGCGTCACGCTGCTCATTACCAGGTCCGGCTGACCACTAGCACGACTGGGCCGTTCTCTGGTTTGATGGGGAACCTGATCTCGATGCCTGAAGCTCAGCTGGAGAAACTTGCGAGGAAAGCCAAGAAGTTTGCCACCAGGGTCTGTCGTGCTGAACCTACGGACTTCTCAATCGCCGTTTACAACAAAAAAGCAAGGAGGTTTTCTGTCCACAGAGCACGGAAAGCCAGGAGGGGCACTCAGTAAGATGACCAAAACCCACCCACAGGCTTTATTTCTTTTGCTCTAAACAGTAAAAAAGATATGAACAATTTCTCATGGCCTTCTTTATTTTCGATCGGAAAATGTTTTGTTACTACTGCAACCGGTTTATCAGTTATGGATAGTACGATGTTGTAAGAAATTATATGAATGTAATATCTAAATAGCACTTTTTGGACTGAATATGAAAACAGTTTTATAAAGTTATAAGAGCGAATGGTATATATATGTTTTAATCCATTTTATCCACTTAGCAAAGACATTATTGTTTTCTATTTTTTCATAATCAAAATTTTATCATTATAATATCCTAAAACTCTAATTTTAAAATTATTTGCTTTTATCAAAAATATTTTTCGATTATGTTTTCAGTATTACTTGACTATAAACTATGTTAAGGTCATAATTAAATATGTCACAATATACTTAGGCCTTCAAATAGTCGATGTTTTATGAGCAAACAATTTGGATAAATGTTTAAATAGTATTTTTCAAATTTTTTTTAGTGTAAGAGAAAGAGAATCCATCAGTAAAATCGCACAGGGTATTTTCTGTAGTAAATGAAACTTTTTTTTTTCATGACAGTTAAAATAACATGTAAGTCCTATCATTGTATCTCGAGAACCATATCGATTTCTTTTGCCACTTCATTATCTTATATGCGCATAAATCTTCGATTGTATAAGGATTACTCAATAATTGTTTTATTGCTACGCTTCAATTGTTCATAAGCCAATCTATGTGCGCCTGTCTGGTCAGAAAAATAAGTTAGTCTTAGCTTGCTGCAAAACTTGCCGTCCCTTTTATTGCCTTGAGGTTTCTTGCCTTGCTTTTCCGAATTAACATTATAGGTGTTTTTTTTTTCATAAATGATATTTTGCTTTTGCGTTGTTTTCCTTATAGTCATGCTTAATTCCTCTGCTGCTTTGTTGAATTGTTGACAATAAAAGAAATTCAGAAGATTGAAAATGAGTTGCTCCATGAAATCTGGATTACGAGAGGATTATGTTCAGATCTAAAAACAGAATATCTTAGCCTTTTCTGGTTTTAACGCAATAACGGAGTAATTTAAAAAGTCGGAGTGTCAACATAGAAACGGGCGAACCATCAAGCTAACATCACATCCATGATATATAAACCATTAGTACTTTCCAAACCACCACCTTTTCTATTCTCAATCCTCATCACACCCATAGAAACCATTAGTGCCCACGAATCAATAATCGCTTGCACTCTCAATCTTCATCACATCCATAGAAACCATAAGTGCCCACGAATCAATAATCGCTTGCACTCTCAATCCTCATCATGTCCATAGACACCATTAGTACCCACAAATCAATGATCGCTTTTACTCTCAATTTTCATCACATCCTTAGAAACCATAAGTACCCACAAATCAATAATTGCTTTCACTCTCCATCCTCATCACGTCCATAGAAACCATTAGTACCCACGAATCAATCATCGCTCTCACTCTCGATCCTCATCACATCCATGATATAAAAATCCATTAGTACCCACGAATCAATCTCGCTCTCACTCTCGATCCTCATCAAATCCATAATATACAATCCTATAGTATTCACAAATCAGTCATCGCTCTCAATCTCAACCCTAATCATATTCATGATATAGAATCCATTAGCATCCGCCAATCAATCATCGCTCTCACACTCAGCTTTCTTTACATGCATGATATAGAACCCATTAGTACCCATCAATCAATTAATCATCGCTTTCACTCTCAACTCTTTCCACATTCATGATGTACAGACTGTCAGTGCGCACCAATCTATCATTGCCCCCAGTGTCAAATCTTATCACTGTACCCACCTTCTTACAATTTCCCCCAGTCTCAATTCTCTTCACTGCACATACCGATAATTGTGTCTATCTATCATTCTTCCCAACTTAATTCACATAGTAATGAAAAATAAGCCATATCTTTTTTTTTTCATTGACACTTCAATTCTTTTCAAAGGCTACTCTCTCTCTCTCTCTCGCTCTCTCTCTCTCTCCTCTCTCTCTGTCTCTCTCTTTCTTTCTTTCTTTCTTTCTATGCCTCCCACTATGAAACGCTTAATGGTGTAAGGCAATACAATCTCCAGCTGAAAGCCTGAGATCACCTTGTTGTGGACTGGCTATATATAAAAACTCACCCAGCAAGAAGGCAAAATTTATTAGACAAGGGAAGTAATGAGTTAAAGAACGTATGAGACAGTATTGTATTAATAGCCCCCCCTTTTTGATGTAAGGAATGGATGATTGTTGCCTTTTGCTGATAGACAGTTGCAATAGTTAAATACATTATGCAATGCATAGGGTATTTTTTTAGAAAGTCATTTGTATTTAAATCAACAAAAACAAAACTAACAAAAGAAACAAATGAAAAAGCACACAAATACCAAAGACTTTTATAGTTTTTTCTCTTTTTCCTAATCCTGTAACCCTGCTTATTTTCAACTCGTTTCCTTTTTTTCTTCATCCACCTCCTCATTTTGCACCGTTTCCCAAGCATCCTCCTCCTCCTGCCTTCTCCTCCTCTTTATCCAAATCCCCTTCTTCGTTCTCTTTTCCCTTTTTCTTCTATAACTTCTCCTTTGTCTCTTCCATTCCCTCCTACTCACATCACTTCCTTTTCCTCCTCTTTTTTTTTAAGGCTTCCAGACTTGGCAAAGCTGGCAATGCCTAAATTTAAATATTTAGCCATAAGCCAGATTTTCCTACATTTTGCGTGTCTCTATATTAATGACTTATGTGCCTACATGTATATCGAGAAAAAAAAAACAGTCCATACAATGATAAATTGTCAGGTTATTCAATAAATAGACAGATGGATAAACAGACAGACAGAAAAACAAACACATAAACAGACAGGGAGAAAATAGACAACAAATAAATAGTCAGACAGATAGATAGGCAGCAGGCAGATAGGTAGGTTCCTACATTGGTAAATTCAGAGCATGGATAGCGAACCTACCCGAACATCTACAGGAATCCTTCTGTCTCAGGTTCGAGCACCGCCAACAGCGCTCTGGCCTATTGAAGGGCCTGATCTTCTTCTCTTCTTCTTCTTCTTCTTCTTCTTCTTCTTCTTCTTCTTCTTCTTCTTCTTCTTCTCGAAGATCTTGGTTTTCTATTGTTAAGTGCATTCGCCCTGAGTTCCTCAGACTCTCTCTGTCGCCGCATTGAACCTGTCGGAGGCTCAAAGCCAAACGCAGGTCATATTGCCTTCTATCACAAAGCAATAAGTGGGCTTTATGACACGAACTGACAAGAAAAGAATCATTTAACCAGCCTTTTATTTTTATTTCTGATTTTTCACAACAAAAAAAAAAGAGAGAGAGAGAAGAAAAGAGATTTCAAGTTGTTAGACAGGAAGCGAAAAGTCCTCTCACCACGTAAGGTTCTATTTATGTTTGGCAATAATTATAAGCATTGCAGTTGCCTCTTGTTTGAAGATGGATCCTTGTGGCAGGTCACTTTAATCTTTAGTCACGAAATTGAAGTTTTCCTATTTTGCTATGGGGTAGTAGCAAGCGATTTCGCCATGAACTATGTAGCATCAATGTCTCAAAGACATACAGACAAAGAAACAAGAGAGAGAAAAAGAGAGACAGAGACACAGAGACAGAGACAGAGAGAGGATACGCTAGCAAAGCGAGAGAAATAAAATAAAAAAGAAAACGTTAAAAGCTCTCCAAATGTCACGATTTTGTTCTCGAGAGAAGAACTCAGCATCCGCTGTCATTGTTCACAATTGTTTGTTTGTTTTTTGATCGATCACACCTAGAGAGTGACTGGTACACCTGAAGTTTAAATTCGAATTTATTGGCTGAAGAGGCCTCTTTGTAGATCGTGTCGAAGATCGTGAGAAAGATGTACTTGTGATGGAAATATCTGCTAAACGAAACTTGCAAAATCTAGCAATCATTAGTTTCGTGAAGATTTTTTTTTTTAATGATGGTTGCAGGGGCCGGATCAAGAACTTCAGAAGGGAGGGGCTCCATGTGTTTGTGTATGTGTGTGGGGAAAAAGGGGGGGGGGGGGGGGGGGGGGGGG
>BLXT01007841.1:274195-286774 GCA_019648995.1 Plakobranchus ocellatus
TTTTTTTTTTTTTTTTTTTTTTTTTTTTAATTTTGACAGTTAGCTAAGAATGAGTTCAAGTTTAAATTGAACTACTTTAAATATCATAAATGTAGGTGAAAAGAGGATGCTTTCGTCCTCTTTCTAGGGGATCATGCTAGAGCTGTAGATCTTGGTCTGTACTGAAATTATATGAAAATGTAGCAAAATTTTTCCCTGTTCCTTTAAAAACTAGAAATTGATAGTTGTATTGTGTACAATTTTTTTGCAAAACATATTTTTCTTGATAATCTTAATAAAAAAATTTTGAGCTTTAATATTCGTCCAAATTAATAATAATTATCAAATAATTAAAATAAAAAGTGGTTGACTTTTTACATGCTACAAGTGCCCAATTTAACTAATGCTTTGACATGTATTATTTAATGGGAAAGCACCTGATCTCTTAATTTTGTAGCTGTTGATTGTAATTGAACAGTTATAAAACACTATTTACTAGCTGGTCAGCTTAAAAAAAGAAAAAAAAAAACATTGTGAAACACTTACAAAATATGACATTCCACAATCAGTCTACTTTGTTGTTTATTTTTGCATTGAGGTATACTACTCAAGCAACTGTATAAAAAATTTTTCAATAAGATAAACATTTTTCACTTCATAGACTCTTTGACCATTCTTCATTTACCTTTGTAGCATAATCAAAAATATTTTTTGAAAGTGAGTGATAGGTTATTCTTTTATAAAAATGGAATTATAAATACAATATGTTGTTATTTCCCCTTCCCAGCTCCCGAGATACCCGTGTTTGAGCGTCGTAATTGGCTGATTCATCTCCACTATGTTAGGAAAGAGTTTGAGATGTGCAAAGTGCTTATACGTGAACAGCTTTCAGAGGCAGGGGGCATGTGCGAGTATGCTGTCTATGTACAAGGTTAGAAGAATATTTTTTTTAAATCTATCTTACTATAGATATATTACCATGCTTTTAGAAACTTTTTGCTTGAGATTCAGCAGCTTGTTAACATGACCTGAAGACCAGCCTAATAACATTTTGTTGTTTGATAATGTCAGGCATTATATGAAATCATTTGAAGATTGTTATTATCAAGAGATATCATAACTGTCTTATTGAATCTGAGAGAAAAGAAATATTCACTTCTTCTTGGATGTCACGTCACATTTTCTTGTGTTAACATCGTTTTTGGTAAATGAACATTATGAATTTGTTTCAAATGACAACCTTTAGTTCTTTGTATCGCAATAGGAAATCTAATTCTGAAGAGGATAGTATGAGGTTGAATGATACATTTTTTTAATGGGCAAAGTCAAAAACTTATATTGAAATTTACTTTTTTATATGATTTTAAAGTAAGCAGTGTATTTGAGACTCAGATTAACATTAGGAGCCTTGTTGGTTCTAATGATTGAAGTTTGGCATTCAAATTTAAGCTGAATTTAATGTTGTAATCATTTGTATCTTGTATAGGGCTGATCATGAGGCAAGAGGGAAAGATCCAGGAGTCTTTGGACCTGTTCCAAACATGTGCTCTCCTCAACTCACAGAACCCAGAGAATTTAAAACAGGTGGCTCGGTCTCTGTAAGTTTATAAACAAAATTATAAGTTAACAAGGATCACAAAACATATTCTAGCATGAAACAAATTTAAAAAGAATTGTAACTCTGTGACAGAATGTTTTGAATTTTCAGGATTGCGCTTATTTCCAATAATCAGTGTGTTTTAAGAGCTGTAAGTGCACATAATGTAAGAAGTTAAGAGCATCTGATTGTGTTAAATAATTATTGTAAAACAATAGGGCAGGTAGATTTTTAGAAAATCTGAAATTGGTTTCAATATTTCTGCTCCTTAATCAAATGATCATGTCTTCTTTAGCTTACTCCAATATTTATAATTTATCAAATTTATCAAGCAAGACATCATATTCTAAGCATAGATTTGTGTCATGTTTATATTTCTTTCCAGGTTTCTACTGGCCCGTCACAAAGCTGCAATAGATGTCTATCAACAGGCAGCCCAGCTCTCTGACAATGATTGGGTATGTGAGGTTATTAAGAATTGTATGCTATCATTCATACTTCATTAAAATATGTAGATTTGATTTAAATGCAGTGGAAATCTTATAATTTAAATTCCATGCATTGTGCTACAGCTTGGTACGGGCAGGATTCAACTTATTCTATTTTTTCCCTTGTTCCTTGATCTTATCAACAGAAATTTAAATTGCATGCTTTCTTTTTTTTTCGTTGATTTCATTTATCTGCTTTATATCTCCCATCTTGTCTGTTTCTTTAAATAACTTCAGGGCTTCAGAATGAAACTAGTTTCTTTTTCTGTTTACAGAATCAGAATTGCTTCATTTTTTTCTCCTTTATCTTTTCAATTTGTTATATTAATTATTTTGAAAGCCCTTCAATGAATGTTTTTTATTTTTATGTTCTCACAGGAAATTTCTCACAATCTAGGAGTTTGTTATATGTATCTGAGAGATTTCGAAAAGGTAAGAGTGTCGTTTTCAAATGAGCAATATTAGTTTTTGGTGTGTACTTAAAAAAATTTTTTTTTTTCAGTATGTCCAACCGTTAGATGCGTGTGGCTAGCACATTTTTGTCTCAAGTGTAAAGCTTTATGATCATTTTCAATTTTTTTTGCTTATTACTTATTTTTCTACTTCTTTTCCTATCAGCTGCCAAAGTTCATTATTTTGGGAGGGGTTTTTTTTTGTCTTTAAAATGATAAGTTCAGACTTATTTATCTTTTAGCTTTTTTAAATCTATTTGAGCAGCATTGGCCTACTGTGAGATGGAAATTCCTGTTCATTCTGTCTTCACCCGTTTTGAGCAATAAATGTATTGAAATTTTAGCAGCCTCATGTAAATCATATAATATTCTTCTGCTTCTCTGACCAGGCCAAGGCAAATCTCAAGCAGGCTTTGACTGTACGACGCCATGAAGTATCTTATGTGATGTTAGGCAAGATCTATCTGCTTCAGAGAGATGTTAATGCTGCTATAGACATCTACAGGAGTGCTGTGGAGTAAGTAATCCACTTCTCACCAGTTTCCTGCTTATCATGAATATTTCATATTCCTTTTTTGTTGCTATATTGAGATAATGTCTGCAATTTATTTGTTTCTTACTTTTCAAAGTGGTTTCAAGAATAAATGGATTCTTGTAGCCGGCAAAGTTAATATTTAAATTGTCAGTTCTTAGTAGGATTGTTTCATTTCAAATATGAAAAAAGACTTAACATTTATTATCTTTAGAACTGAGCTGTGAGAGATAATGTCAATGTTTCAATTTATATCTGAAGAGAACACAAAGGTTTAAAATAGAAATTTAAATTAACTGGATCTTTCTTAATGATATAGCTGTGCATTATCTCAAACTGGTTCAGAGCATCTATTTATCTAAGAATTTTAGGCTTTAGTTTACTTTTAAAAGTTGTAGAATGAGTCTATGCAGAGGCTAGCAAATTTCAATATGTATAGAGAGAGAGGAACGATTTAACATTGTCCAATGTTTTATATGTCTTCAGATACTCTCCTGAGAATCCTGATCTGCTGACCACTCTAGGTCTGCTGTATATGCAGGTAAGTAATTGCAATCAGTTTTTGGAGAGTTTGGTTAATAGGACAGAAACTAGAGTACTGCAAGGTATTCAAAATTATATATTTTTAGGGACTTGTAACATATTGCCATACTAAATAGCTGTAAAGGCTAAAGCAAGTTGTGACTAGTGTAAGGTGAAAGAAATTTTGGTTTTACTTGTGGGTTTCTTAGTGCACAATAGGGTTAGAGTTAAGGGCACCTCTATGCTAAGACTTTTGTGTACAGTATACATAAATTCACAGTCCTGATTTTGAGAGGCTGTCACAAAACATAAAACATAGCTAAGCTTCCTAGACAATTGGCTTTTTTGATCAACAGATTCAAAGCCAAATAAACAACAAAAAAGTAATCTTTGTGTTCTTTGAAAGATCACAGTTGATACTTCTTTTAGAATGTGAGATCCTGAAATTCAAATCATTGTTTGTTGTGGAAGACGTTACTTATTACTTTAGACATCTAGAATATTCTAAATATATGCCCTTCACATCAGATAGCAAACCACATGAAACTAGAATAAGGTGATTAAATTTTAATTTAAATAGGGATCAAGTCATGCATGACAAAAAAAGCCTATGTGTAAGAACATTTTTTTTTTTTAACAACAATGGCACAAGTCTTGTCAGTTTTGAAGTTCCCTCGAAAAGTTTCACTTCTCCCTCTATTGATTTTTGCAGGTGAACCAATATCAGAAAGCATTTGAGAACCTTGGCAATGCAATGACCTTCGACCCAAGCCACACAAAGGCTATAATGGCTGCTGGCAGTATGATGCAGAGCCACTCAGACTTTGACGTGGCTATTACTAAATACCGCATTGCTGCAGCCAACACTCCAGAGTCACCTCCCTTGTGGAACAATATCGGCATGTGTTTTTTTGGGAAGAAGAAATATGTGGCTGTGAGTGCTTTTTTCGTGATATTTATGTTTTTAGAGCAATGGGTTGAAGGGAATTAGAATCTTTGCATTATTATTACAATTCAGGCCAACTTCGCCTATTTTTGGACAATGGAATGTAATTTACTGTAGTGCTTTTTGATATGTCAAAGGAATTTATACCAGATTTCAGGTATGACTTTCTTGTATAGAATTATACCCTGACGCAAATTTTTAACTTCATTTATCCCTAAAAGACTACTAAGGGATATAAGCAACACAAAAAAAAAAAAAAACAGTAGCACAAAGACTTATTTCTTACAGTATCCCGAAAACAATAGATTGATTAGGAAAAAGGAAAAAAAAAAAACAATGGCAGATTTTGTCTTCCAAACCAATTTTTTTTTTCTTTTCCACTGAGAACAGAGGACCAGAATTTTCAAGAAAAAAAACATATTGAATGATACAGAACCCAAAAAAACGGGAATATTGAAACCTTCTCACTCCTTTGTCAGTCCCCCTTGCCCCCTGCCCTCCACATCAAAATTAATTTTTTTTTGTTGCTTATCTTAACTTCCAGGCAATTTCTTGTTTGAAACGAGCCAACTACCTTGCACCATTTGACTGGAAGATCCTGTACAATCTGGGGCTAGTCCACCTGACCACAGGTCAGTATGCCTCGGCCTTCCATTTCCTGTCGGCGGCCATCAATCTCAAGTCAGACTTGGCTCAGCTGTACATGTTACTGGCTGGTGAGTTATTGTCCAAGTCATTATAACCTACTGTGTCGAAGATCATAGGTGATAATTGCTGACTCAAATAGGCTTCCCTTCTCCTCTTCTTTCTCCCTTTCTCATGAAAAAATATAATAATAACAAGTAATAATAATAATTTTGAAATAGGGGGAATAGTAATAAGCTTAATGAAATAGAAAAAGAGTGAACTGGGATAAACCAATTGTTTATAACCATTTAAATTATCAGAATAGATAAGAAAAAAACTTCACCTCTCTACAAGCTGGAAAATAGGTTAAACAAGTTGAGACTCACTTTTAGAATCATTAACAGCAATGGCAGCAAAACTTTAGGGGTGATAAAACTAGAGGATTGGTTTCTATTGTCTCATCATTTTTCACCTTTGCGTAGCTTTGTAAAGAAAGCGGAAATGAATCCAATTCCATTTCAGTTCAGCAAAAATACTCTGCCATAAAGAAAAAAAACAAGGTAAAAAACAGTTTTCAACTAAAGTCTATACTACTATTGCAAAACAATGCAACCCTGATAAAATACAGATTTCTTTTTTTTAACCTTCATTAAGTTCTTCACATGTTTATTTTATTTATTATTATTATTTTTATTTTTTGATGTGGTTTCTGAGTAAAGGTCAGACTTTTCTTATTTAAAATAGAAAATTTTAGTAAGATATAATTTTTTTTACAGTTCAGACACTAACATAATTTTTTTTCCTCCCTGTCAGTGGCTTTGTCACATCTAGAGGACCCAGAAAATGCTTCTCAGGCTTATGAATATGCAGCAAAACTGGACAGGTTAGTGTTGCTGTTTTTGCCTTGATTATTTCTGTTTGCCAACACAAACCTTAGATTAATAGAAAGGAGGGCCTCCTTTCACTTTAAGTGAATTTTCTAGCACTCAATGAAATTGGTATCATAAGCATGAAAAGATTAATTTTAAACTGTGGATTTTAATTATGTTAAGTTTCATTTTGTTGAAAGTTTGCTTTACCCAAGCCATTTTGATAGGGAAAAAAACATTTTTTTTTTTAATATACTTGCACTTATTTCCTTAACTCTTTGTGTCCAGATTTTTTTTTCCACATCTGGACAGAGTTTTCTCCCTCTGCTGCTTTTCTTTTGTTCCGTCGGCCGCTAGCGGCCGCTCGGAGTTATTGAGTTATCTTTGCTTTTCAGATGTTCTTAGTCTTCATCAACATTTTGTATTTTTTGCCTATTTAATAACTTGTAAAATTTGGTTCTTCAGTTCTTCAGTGTTGTCTTCTTGATTTATTGTTAAGTCCTCCTTAACTTATTTGGTATATTAAATGTTTAAAGCAAAATTATGAAAATTCCACTCTAATTGTTCTGTCCATTTTAATTTTTTTTTTTTTCAGTATTTATTTTCCCTTTTTTTCTTGTAATTTTGTAATTTTAGCAAAGACCCATCAATTCAGCTGAATTATGCAGTTCACCTTCTCAATAATGGCGACCGTCGCAAAGCCAGTTCTTACCTGACCCAGTTTGAAACTCAGGTTGCCAGTCTGAAGGGAGCAGGCAGGGAAATAGACCAGGAGGTGAAGACAGTTTTTTTTTTTTAACATTCTTCTTCATGTACTTTATTAATGCAGCATGCGTCATATTCATGAAAAGTACAAGAGCAAGCCCAATTGAGTCAGAGGTAAATAAAGGAAAAGTATGATGGATCTAGTTGAATTTAAATTGAGATATGAATAACTCTAAAAGCTTGAAAAATTTAGAGAGACCCAATTTGCCATCTTTACAAATGCAGCATTTTATGTTCATAATCTGGTTTGAGCTTAGATCAATTTAAAGTTCAAATTTTGGGATAATGAAAGCATTGGAACTACTCATGTGTCTAAAAAAAGCAAGGAATTGCTGAGAGTATAATGGGAGGAATACTATTTTTTTTTTTAAACTGTTGTCATAATTGCACAGAAACATGGGACACAGTGGGAGACCTGACCACCAATGTTTACCAACGATTCACCCGTGATCATGATCATTTTGCTCTATTTCAAATGATTTTTTTTCTGTTTTTGCACCTCCCAAGTATCCCTTTTATTCCTCTGGTGGTCTGAGAGCATATGAAACTTGTAAAAATTATCCAATCCAGAGGCTCTGGTCTTTCAGTGCTTCATAGCTTTTGAATTGGCTGGATTTGTTTGTGTGTGTTCTTGAAATCTCAAATTTTTATAATTGTGAAGTAGGTTTGATTTTGAATGTTTTCATAACAGACCTCTAAGTTGTTGGCTGTTGAAACAGCTTAAAAATTCATAGTAGCCTAGGCCTACAATTTTCTTTTTTCCTTACTATTTTAATAGAGTAATAAAAAAAAAAAGAAATATCTCTAAATTAATTTGCTTTGTTTGTAAACATAAAAAATTATCAGAGAAATGGGGAAGAAATAGATTTAAATACACTGGACTACTGATAAGTTAATGTCCTCGCGGGATTTAAAAAGAAATCAACTCGTCCATACCTTCATTTACATAATGCTTTGTTATGTAGCATAATGTACCAGTAGTTCTAGTAGATAAACCTTCTTTAGAGAAACTGAGTAAGCAAATTTGATTACGGTGAATTTCACTGCACTTTTGCCCAATTCTGTGCTCACTGAGAGTTACCTTCTGTGCTCACTGAATGTCACCATAGTTAGGACCAATTCTCTTTTTACTGCTTACATTTCAAGTAAACTTATGATTCTTATGTGTCTGTTGAAGCTGATGGATCTGGCAGCAGTTATAGGTCCTGCTATACAGGTAGGAGAAGTGCCTGGCAAGCCTACTCCTGCTGCTGTTGCTGTCCCAGCCTCAGTTCCAGACCAGGCCTCAATCTACGCTGCTGCTCCCAATGCAGGTAACAAAACTGCTCTCTGACTTAGAATGACACAGTTGGAGTAATGTAGCTGGTTATCAAACAGTAGAGCAGATTGCAAGATTCACGACATTTTACGAATCAGTGTTGAGTACTAGCTTATGACACCTGATTGTTTAGATGACGCAGAGGGCAGTATAAGGTGCTATTATTGCATTCTTGCATCCAGCATAGTCGCTAAAGCCTGTGTTTCATGCAGCAGGGCGTGACTTGGTCTGCGTGAAAAAAAGCCTATATTTGTTTCCCAAAATGCATTTTTCTACCCCTTATAGCCCTTAGATTTAGTAAATCTACATATTCAAATTTAGTACTATTTTTACAGTTTTAACTTTCTTAATAACAGGATATAAATGTCATGTGAAAAAATTTGCCCTATATCCTGTTCATACAACTGAATTTTCTTTATAAGACAATGTAACTATCTTGTGCAGGAAACACAATAACTGAACTATGTTAAGTCCTAATCAGAAATGAATCATTAATAATTTTTTTACATATCAAGCATCAATGGCAATGTTTTAAAAATTGAAATCAATCACGATCTTTAACATACATTATCAGCTTGAGCATCAAATCTCATCTGTGATTCCTCAACTTTTTGATGGAAGTTTTAACACTGCATGGGTTATATTTGCATCTTCTAGTATGATTTTTTATTTTATGAAAGATTATGCATGAGCCTCATTAGAACTGTTAAGTTAACACTGTTGCTTTTCTAGTGCACACGGCTGTTTCTTCTCTCTTCCAGTGGGGACATTTAGTTTGTGTGCAGGCTTGCTGGTTGACTCTTCTCAGGTTACATTTTTCATGCCTGAAACCCTCTCTAATTGCTGTTCAATCATGTGCAGTCAAGCGTTCTCTCCTGTTTAGCCACTTTAAAGGGGCTTAAATTTTCAGTTTAATCTACTTGTTTAATTGAAATTTTCAAAAGCATAAACATCTAAAAAGTTTTTATGAAAAAGCATTTTGTGAGAGTGATTTTCATACTTCATCCCTGTCAAAAAATTTTTTTTATATCTTGAAGGAAAGTTGTTATTTTAATACATTTGCATAAGAAACTCCATTTTTTTCAACTGTTATAAAATTATTATTGTCTTCTTAAAGTTTTTATAACTTCCCACCCGAACAACCTAAAAATTGTCTGAAAACATCACTTTATTCAGCAGAAATAGACAAATTGGATGCAGTTTATATTGTGTGGTTGCCTTAGATAGTTTTCAAAAAAATTGCAAAGTTACGAGATGCTATGTCAAAATTTACTTTTCTGCTCTCTCCTATATACCTAAAAAGTCTTCATTGCTTCTGTTTTGAATTCATATGTAAATTGTTTTAGCCGGCTGTATATGAACACTACCTTCTATTATCCTCCAATTAACTTACTAAAGTAAATCAAATAATCTATTATGATTGAAACAGTTTTGTTTTGTTTTTTAATTTTAGGCAAAAATCTCTAACCTTCTATTATAAAGTATTGAACATGTGATACTGCATTTTCTATCACTTAGAGCATTCTCAAAAAACATCTTACTCAGCACTCCCTTTACATTTTCATTGAAAATGTTTCAGGTGACGAGGAAAAATAGAACCTTCATTCAATTGTCTTACTATCAAAATGTTAAATCCCACCTATTCAAGAAGATGGGTGTGCCTTTCTTGTAGTAATCTACATCTTCTAAAAAAATGTTTCCTGATATTATTTAGAATATGTTGATGTTTATTAAACACTTCACATTGAAGAATAATTGAAGAGTTTTATGAAATCATTTTAACCTATTTTTCTAAACCTGATATTTACAATGTAGGGCTCTTGAGTAAAAGAAACATACATTATATTGTAGTTTACAGACTTGAAATCAATTTTATTTATGGTGTCGATCTTTGTTGCTTTGTAGCAAAATATTTATCTATGGCAACTTACGAAAATTTTCAGTTTCAAAAAGCTAAGGTTTTTCCTTATTATGTACAGTTTTCGATTTTCATTTGATTATTTTTGAGACTTACAATAATTTTTAAAATTAATTTATTATCATTTTTATTCGCATTTCATGTACATATTTAGACTGACAAAAAAAAGTGTTTTATTTTAAATGCTACAATGTTGTATTTAGTATTGGATGAAAGATCTTTTGCAAAATTTTTACCAGGTCTTTGTTAGAAAATTTTAGCATCAATGTGAAATGATTTATTTGGTGTTTAAATCAATTAAAATTATACAAGTTTTCAAAAAAATTATCCATCTTTCCTCATGAGTGCGCTCATCCGTGACCAAATCTCATTAAGGCTCTGGTAGGACTGGGGGACCATCTCCAAATGGTAATCTGATACCTATCCCAAAAATAACTCAATGTCCCAGAAGAAACGGCCGTGTGCATTGTGTCACACTAGCCATAGTAATTCCAGATTGCTGCTGTATCAACCTTGCTAAACTCTGATCCAGTGCTTGAAACATTATTTTGATAACTTAAGTGTGTTTTGTGTTTTAACTCCTCAAACTTTTAAGCATCCTTCAAACACATTAGTTTTATTTTTCTGAATGGCTCTTTTTTATCTCCGTTCACAAGCGCGTGGCATTTTCTCGCCTGCCCCTGACCCAGTTGCATCGGCAGCAGCTGCGAGGTCTAACCGCTACACTGGCATGCAATCTTCAGCGGAGGAACCAGATGTTATGAATGAGTCGCCTGTCACCCCAGGTCTTATGGCAAAGTCAGACATGGGGAACCCTTCTCTCCCTGGTCCTGCCCCTGTCCTGGCCCCACCCCCTGAGTTTGGGGACAACCAGTCGGCTGAACCATCTGAGTCCAACAAGCTGCCAGGCCTTTCGGCCCCATTAGCAGCCAGGTGTGTTCCAAGAATTATAAAAAAAATATTTACCTTTAAAATGGAATATTCTCTTCCCATTCTAATCCTATTTGTATGATTCGGAATGGAGTGGAGGAGATGGAAGGAATAAAAATTAAATTCTAAGGATGAATTAAATTTCTAGTCCCTTGATAGGAAGAAATAATATTAACTTATTGAAACATAAGCTAGAATATGGTATTTGTGTGGATTTCCAAAGTTGAGCAAGTGATATTAAATGTGATTGAAGCTACTTTCATTTGTAATCCATTTTTAATAAACAAAAAAAGCTGTCATGCCAAAGACCTATTCAAAACATGAAAAAGTCCTCAAATTGTAAATATAACTTTTTCAAATTTCATCTCCGATTTTAAGCTTAACTGTCTTACATTATCCACTCAGAGACTCCAAGTCAATTCTTTGACTTCATTTTCACTCAGAATCCACAGCAGTAGCTCTCAACAATGATTGGCAAATATGTAATCAAGACAACTCTTGATGCCATGTGAAGCATCTAACCAAGCTCATGTGATCATCTAACTTCATCACCAAATCTGGAGCTTGTAGAATTTTGTTATGATAGAATTATTATTTATATTGCATTGTTTCACAAAAATGTCTAGAAAGTTGTACTTGATTTTACATGTAGATTGATATTTTGGATTACATTGTGCATTACCTATTTCTTGATGTCTGAAACTTAACTTTTCTCCCGGTTAAAAGTAATGGTCTTTCTATTTGTAAATAAGTGCTGTAGACCACTAGTAATTCTGTGGACACTTCAAAGAGAGTTGATAAGATAATCTTCATCTTGTTATCTCACCTTTGATGAACAGGCAGCCCCAGTCACCTGGAGCTCTACCCGAGATCAGGGGAGGAGGAGGTCGACTCTCTGGCCTGGACTTCTCACTTCCAGCCCCGCCCTCTCACCTGCCAGAAGACGATGATGATGACATAGCTGAGGAGATTGAAAAGGAGATGAAAAGGGCAGAGAGACCTAGCAAACTCCCAGCACTCTGAGTTGGCTTTGCATCCCATTATGAGGATCTGCGTATTTGTGTTTAAGAATCATTTACTTTGTAAGTTACCACAGTGATGATAATCACACATAAATATGCAAGTAATTTGCCCTTTTTCATGTTCTAGGTTATTCTCACACTACAAAACAGGCATTTGACAAATAATTTGAGACCCATCCATACAAAATGAGTTTTTGTTGTTGACCCCTGCGGGGAAGTAAAGCAAAATAGTCAGGCGTGGCGGAAAATATCAACAATATATTTTTATTAGGGTTCCAAAACTTTGACTTGTTTTGTGACGTGCAAAAAAATTGTTTTTGCTACCTTCAACTATGTGCAAGTTTTTTGTTTGATATTTTAGTTGAAGGATGGCTGACAAAAGATTCATTTCCTTTGGACCGGTAACACTATTGATTTTTAATATGAATTCTTTTCTCACTTCCTCCTTGATTAGGACGTGCTTAAAGGAACTTTTGCAATCAAAATATTTTTTGAAGTCAGTTGAACCATTCTTTGAAATATTAATGAAACAAAAATCTCTGTATGTATTTTTTTAATACTTAAAAACAATGACCCTGTGGTTGAGTTGTGATCCTAACCTTCTGAATCAAAAA
>BLXT01007841.1:468254-473254 GCA_019648995.1 Plakobranchus ocellatus
CATTGACCCATGGAGGGGTGCACACTTGTAGGGGGAGTAACATTGACACATGGAGGGTGGGCACTAGTAGGGGAAATAACACTGACCCACGGAGGGGATGGATACTTGTAGGGTGGGTAACACTGACCCATGGAGGGGTGCACACTTGTAGGGGGAGTAACACTGACCCATTTAGGGGTGGACACTTGGAGGGTGAGTAACTCTGACCCATGGAGGGCTGGGCACTTGTGGGGTGAATAACACTGACCCATGGAGGGGTGGATACTTGTGGGTGGGTAACACTGACCAATGGAGGGGTGATACTTGTAAAGTGGTAACACTGACCCATGGAGGGGCGGAAACTTGTAGGGGTACTAACACTGACCCATGGAGGGGTGGACACTTGTAGGGTGAGTAACACTGACCCATGTAGGGGTGGACACTTTTTGGGTGATTAACACTGTCCCATGGAGGGGTCGACACTTGTAGGGTAAGTAACATTGACCCATGGAGGGGTGGAGACTTGTAGGGTGAGTAACACTGACCCATGGAGGGGTGGACACTTGAAGGGGTACTAACACTGACCCATGGAGGGGTGATACTTGTAAAGTGAGTAACACTGACCCATGAAGGGGTGGACACTTTTTGGGTGATTAACACTGTCCCATGGAGGGGTGGACACTAGTAGGGGGAATAACACTGACCCATGTATAGGTGGATATTTGTAGGGTTACATACTCTTTTGAGCAATAGCAGACTTGAAATGTTTTTTTTTACATTTTTAAACATATCCCTTTGTCTAAATTGGGTCCCAAACATGATCGCTCACGACTACTAGCCTCCATCCCTCTCCATTTCAAGCCTTTTATGGGGGGGGGGGGGGGNNGGGGGGGGGGGGGGGGAGGCAATGTTTACTAGCTTTTAGCGTGTATATTCCGTTATGTCATCTTTCCATTTTTTTTTTATGTCCACCTCTCTTTCTTGTTCTTTGGACAGTGCCTAATACTATCATTTTTTGGATGTTCTGTTAATCTTGTGAGATGCTCAAATCTCAGTTTGCGTTTTTTTTAAGTGGTGAGAAGATTTTTGTATGTTTCAATTGCACGTCTGATTGTGATTATCATTTCCTCAATTGTAACCAGATCTATGAAAGAGATGTCTCATTTGTTTAGCTCTGCTGTTGGGCAGTCAAAGAAAAAGCTAGCTCTAATTTACATGCAAATAAATGCATTTCAAAACTTTATCGACTTAGTGAAAGGGTTGGTCAAACATTTTCTTCATGTATGAGGTCTGGAACAGACATCGCCAATATAGCACCCTTTACCTCTCGTTTGTCAGTTTCACTTATCAGCTCCTTAAGCAACATATAATATTTAGCGCTTAGCTTTTCCTTGTACCTAATTTTTCATATAGTATCTGTTTCTCTGTTCCATTTTAAAGCAAATATTTCTAGAAAATTCCATTAGTCTTCTTTCTATTGTTTTCAGAAGGGTTCTTTTGTTCTATGTTATTGTGATGACAATTGTTTGTTTTCTGTTTGTCCATGATACTGTCAGCATTTGTCGAGATGATACCAATTCAGTAATTTCCAGTTTTTTTTTCAGTGTTTGCATTTGGTCAGTGTTCAGTCCGCACATCTGTGTGTGCATTTGGTCAGTGTTCAGACCGCACAACCCTCCAGTATGCATTTAGGGTCTGTATTTTGGGCCCAGCTGTCATGTTGTTTCATTTTGTGAATATAACCTTCTTTTTGATAAAGATCTTGTTGCATAATGCAATTCTTTTCTGTGTATCTGTATTTCGGTGTCTTCTTTGGCATTTGATTTTACAGACCAGAATTATATAAATAGACAACAGCTGTTGTCATGGCCTATATAGTAATAATGCAAGTGAGGCCAACAGTACAGAAGAGGAAATTTTCCTGGAAGGCTGTCATGTACCTGCGATGTCATTGCAATCACTTTGCAAAGCCACAACTGGTATCTTTACCCTCTGTGCTTTATTATTGTATCTCTCCAAGGAAACCTTACTTTTGTGCTTTGGATAAAATGATAGGCTGAGTCAGGTTCCATTACAACAGTAATGAATTGGGATGTGAAGCAGAGAGAGCTAGTTTTTAACACTCGGTTTTTTTTTCTATTTGATTACTCTTAAGGCGCTTAAACTATTAACATCTTATACAGTTATTCCTCTGTTCAGCTTGATATTGTTTGAGTAAGGGCGAGATAGTCAAGTCCTCTTTCCTGGAGGTTTGAGTGTGCTGGAGACTGTACCTACCTTTCCTAAATTGCTGTGAGTACTAATCTCTCACTTGCCTTACTCACCGCTATCTCGTGTATTTTTTTGTTGTTTTCAAGAAGTTGAGAATTCATAGGAAAAATGAATACCTCTGAAGGAATATTTTCGGTGAAAGGTGAATAGGAAGACATGAATATCTTTTAGATTGATCAGTATTCTCTGCTTCTTTCGCATCAAAAGGTGCCTTCTTAATGGCGTATATACATCATGCCACATCAGCTCCTACCGTGTTTAGAAACTCAACTGCATATAACCACTTGCTGTAGGTTCTTCAACACATTCGAAATGTCGGAGACGATCTAAACTTTATCTACACGTAAATTCTCACATACGTTTGAATCAAACTTTGCGATCAACAAATTACCAACTGCCTGTTTGGGACCATCATTGTTTTACACTCTTCTCTTTTCTTCCTCCTCCTCCTCCTCCCAGGGCGATTCCGGAGGACCGCTCATGTGTTTCTCCAATGGACGCTTCACGGTCTACGGGATTGTCTCCTTCGGTTCTGTGTGCGGCGCTGCGAACAGGCCAGGCATCTACACCAACGTGGCCAACCGAGAAATTCTAAACTTCATACAGTCGGCCCTTAGGGAGGGTTAATACAGCACAGAGGGGTGGATGTTTGGATTATCCAGATGTTTTGCTACAAAAGTCTTGATAGCGCTAAAAATTGTGGTTAATGCTAAGATAGAATGGCAGATATAATGGTTACGTTGGTAGCGGCTATAAACAAGTTTTGAGACAATTAGCAAGAGTATTGTTGTGACTAAGTATTATCAGTTCACTTCAAGCTAGCGCCCTGTTTATCATCATTAGGCTAACAAACCGGCATTCTTCAGACTCACGCTAAAATATAACTAAGTATCATTGCATTATTGAGCCTGCGACCTACTTAATGATATTAATAACTTATAGAAATGTGGCGCCGATACAATTTTCTTATAACACGCATTAATTGGATGGAAAATGAATACAATCTAAGATCTTCCTCGATATCTTCAAACGATCCAATTTGAGTTGTGATATTATGTTAGCTTAGTGATGTTTTCCTTTGCCTTGCAAGACGTATTTAATTTTTCATAGTTGTACGTAGGCAAGAAGTTACACATTTTGTTGTTTTGAAGGTGGTGTGTATAACTTTCAATATGTTTTCATTTTGTACAAACTGAAGAGAAAAACTTCGGAAATGACTAGTGGTGCTAACACGTTATTTTGTGAGTTACAATCTCGATGTAGCGCGTGGATTGTAACTATTTCTCGATCTGTACCCAAGTTAATCACAGGCGTTGGGCATCAGGAGTCGATTTTCTCTTTGGACATAAAAGTCTGCCTTAGATATTAGAGTACAGCTTTAGTTAAGAACCCATTCTAATCACCGCTAGGCTCGCGTGGATGTCATGGGCGATCCAATGGACTACACTGCGGCAACTCTACCTGTGGTGTGAAGTGTATAGTAGCGATGCAGCAAAATCCAAGGCCCAAAATGAACCATTGTATATACATTGAAAGGTTGGCACTGGGATGCAGAACATGAATGTGATATTCATGCCACCATGTCGCCCCTGTTTATCATAAAGAATGTGAATTCTTTCGTCAAGTATTTATATTTTTTCGCTCCGCAACTAAAACTTGTTCATTTTAATTTGAATACAATGCACTGAACTATTACTGCAGGAAAAAAAAGAACATGGTAATAATTTATGCTAAACATTATTTTTTTAATCTGTACCTTGTTGACAGGACTTTGGAGTGAAATTTACTTTTGTTTTTAAAATGAATTTACTTCAAATAATAAGTATGCTTTTTACAATATATATATACATATATATATACATATATATATATATATATATTATATATATATATATATATATTTAATAGTTTGAAATGAGTCTACGGTAGCCCATTCGTTATTATGAGTCTCCTGTAGCCCATTCATTATTAAAATTGCATTTACTGAAACGGCAAAATATGTAAATGAGATGTACACCTATTTGTAAAGAATATAAGAAAAATAAAATATGATCATACTGCAGCAATTAAGCCATTAACATCTATAAGCGTTCATATAAATCGTAGAAAGACAAAACAAACTCCCTTCAAATATTATGATGTTTCGATCTATCCTTTAAAAATAATAAAAAGAACTTATTGGTATCTGGTTTATTTTCATGTATGTTGAAGAAGTGCTAATAGTTATGAATGTCGTGAGAACGTAATGTCAAACATATGTAAATACATCTAATTCTTGTTTGTTTGCTAGCCTGTTTGTTTATATATTGTTGTTTTTCTTCATCATGTTACGACGTATTAAGTTAAAAATCTTAACTTATAGCTGTAGACTGATTTTGATGATTATAATAAATATTTCATTTTATCATTTTCTTTCTCAAACGAATTGTTCGTTTCTTTCAGGCTACTGACATCCTGTTTCGTACTGTTGACTTTTCTTTATATTCTGCAGATGAATGTAGTTATAGCTAAGGCAAAGAAAGGTTTGATTTGTTTGAGGTAAAGCAGAACCAGAGCTGGTGAATTAAAATTGATTTTATCATGGTATTTACATTAAGCTTACTATGGTTTCTGAGTGACGCACTGCGTCTTCAGTTCTTAACGGGCAGGATTTACTAATAATGAAAAACCTAAGCAAGAAACATTTGATTATATAGGAAGGTAATGAGAATTTTTCATTCTCATTTTTACACATTAAGATTTTTTAAAGG
>BLXT01007841.1:475754-481115 GCA_019648995.1 Plakobranchus ocellatus
AATTGTGGTGCGTAAGTGCTGTATCGAACAGAAAGGATTCAAAATGAAAGCGTCAAATCTCTTGATTTGGTTTGTTTTCACAAGTAAGTAAGTATTGCTTTCCCCAAAGGTACTTTGATTTATTTTAGATACATTTATATGGATTAATATCTCATTATCAATACCGATATATTAAAATTTACGCTATGTACACAATATTTGAAACTATCTGAGAAAATCCATGTATTCCAAAACATTTAAAGAGATAAGAGATAATTAGCTCCTTTAACATTAGAAAGATGTTGAACATTTCAAAAGCGGCCAGAGTACAACTTATTCTCTGCCACTATTTGATTTCATTATCTTTGAATGCGTAAAGTTTTCAAAACGTTTATTGCTTTTTGTTGCTTCTAGAATTTTGTTTCTAATAAGCCGAGGAAATGAATTCGTAACAGGTGTTGGACAATAAGCTTTAAAAATGAAAAAAGACGACGGAAAAAAACGAGAGCAGTCTGGGCTGTGAGGATTCCTTTTTCAAACGGAAAATTTCCTTTACACCTTTTTAAAACACTCTCTTTCCAAAATATATTTCAGTCTTAAAATATCTTCCAATGCCCTTTTGCAATCCTGGAGTATATGATTAAGGCGATCTATAGCTGAACCTAGATTATACATAACAAGTCTAGTTTTGATCGACATATTCTCACTTTTCTTATTTTTATCCCAAGACAAAATAATAATCACGGCTTTATTTTTATTTTTCTTGTAAAATTTCTCTTAGGATTATGCAAACACCACTTGTTTCTACCAATGCTTAATCTTAATGAGAGGCTTTAAATTAATATTCGTCGTTGTTGTTGTTATTATTGTTATTATTATTTTTTTAAATTATTTTTATAATTATTATTATTATTATTATTATTATTATTATTATTATTATTATTATTATTATTATTATTATTATTATTACACCATTGTTACCAGGCTGCCTCTGGGGAAAGTTTTATTTCTGATCTATTTATGTCTTTTTATCTTTTCTATTTGTTTCAACTAGAGGAATTTAAAGAAAATAATCACGTTCCCATCGTCAAAAATTCTTAAAACATTTCAATGAAATGGAATAAAAAATATCTTTATCTCCATGCTTGTCTGTCATCAATCCACTTTTTTCTTCAGTCTGTCTCTCCTTCAGGGTTACAGCTCAGAATGACAAATGTGGAGCAGAAGTACTGGATTGCGAGGCAGACTGGAACCAGAAGACTGGGACTCTGAGTGACCCGGAGAAAAGATGCGAGCAGGCCCAGGAGTATCGGGAGTGTGTGAGGAAAGTGATGCAGCAAAAATCGTGTGTGGGTGTGGGGATTCCCTTAGCGCTTGACATGGAGGAGAATCTACAGTGCAACATGCCAGGTAAGAAATAGGAAAATATTAATGATGAGGCACAGAAGGATTGACACCGAGAGAAAGGAGGGGGGGGGGGGGGGAGAGAGAGGGAGAGAGAGAGAGAGAGAGAGAAAGAGAGAGAGAGAGAGAGAGAGAGATGAAGTAAAAAAGAGAAGAGAGCCACAGAGAGAAGGGTTTTGGGTTGGGGATATAGGGGATCTATGGGTGCATCATAATAAAAACAAGAAATGAAGAAAAGGATTGTGAAACAATGAAATAGAGTCATGCAAACTAATGTATCCCAAAAGTGCTTAAAAGAGGAGAATGCTCTCGATTCAAAACAAGAAAATATTTTATAAAATATTCGAAGCTAACAAGGAAAACAAAAACTAAAACAAAAAGATCCCTTGTCTACTTGTAAATCTGTGGCGTTTTCTATTATGTCCTGTCCAGTAATTAGCAACGATCGAAAAATCCATCATGAAATCTCTCTCATTGTGTTATGCAAGTTAAATCATTTTCACTTTACTTTTCTCTCCTGTTAGTTGCATATAATTATCTTTATGTTTCTGCTCTAACCTGAAGAAGGCAACGTCTGGAAGAACATTAAATTAACCTGCTCCGCTGTTGGTTCCAGATTCAATTCCCATTGGTCAGACTGCGTGCGAGGTCGCCCAGTCCCTGTGTCACGTGACCTGGTCAGTTGGTGTTCAAACAAAGACCAGAGCCAGTGAAAGGTGCGAGGCTGCCCGCCATTGGCGTGACTGTTTGCTGGACGCTATGACACAACTCAGGTGTGAGGGTTATGGCATCCACAGCAATCGGTTACACAAGGAGCTCTATACGAACTGTATCGGAGGTTTGAACACAAATATTGTCTCCTATCTTCCTCCGTCCTAACAAACTTACAGAGCTTTCAAATGAGCATAATATGTTAATTCTGGCTTAGTATAAATTTCCTGAGAAAAGATAAAGACAGTAAGTGAAATAAAAATGGCAAAATTACCAGCAAAGTTCACCATATTTTCTAGTTTTGGAGTGTGAAAAATTAGATTTGATCGCTATAGAATGATCTTTACAATGCTATGGTAAAATTGTACGTAATTAATATTGCCAGCCGTTCGATTTGGCAAAAGTAAAACATTTATTGCCACACAAAACATGCCCCTCATTCAATAATACTTGGTTACTTAGTTATTTGAAGGCTTTGTCCATCCACTGCAGGATGTAGCCCTCTGCAGATGTCTTCCATTTCCTCCGATCTTGTGCCTTCCTCTGCCATTGTGGACCTGCTGTACTCCTGATGTCATCTATCCATCATGCTTCCGGTCTGCCCCTGTCTCTTCTTCCTGACCTTGGTTGCCACTCTGTGCATCTTTTAATCCATCTATTATCTTTTTCTCTGGCAATGTGTTATGCCACCTCCATTTTTGTCTTTGATTGTATTGGACTACATCGATCACCTGGGTCTTTTTTCTTATCTCTATTGTTGGTATTCTATCTTTAAGTTTGATGTTTAGCATCTTTCTTTCCATAGCTCTTTGTGCTGTTTGTAGTTTGTGACACAGTTAATAATAGCGTTCCATTTTATAATAATTAATGTAAACTATATTTTTTCATACAAAACATATTGAAAGAATTAAACTTTTAAAAAAGCAGCATCTATTTTACCCAAAATATGCTTTTCAAAAGCAAAAGAAGAAGAAAAAAAGTTTGGAAACAAAAAGTTTTATAGATTTGTTTCACATTATCTCCCCACAGATGGCTCCGAATGTGTGGAAAGGCAAGAATCGTGCAAGAAGAAATACGAGAAAGCAAAGGGCACGTCAGAGAAGAAGAAATGTTCTGCAGCTCGAGAGTACAGAGAATGTTTGGTGGAGTCTGCTCGCACCATTCAGTGTCTGGAGTCGGTCACTTTTCCTCAGGACCTGGACCAGGAGGAAGCCGACAACTGCCCTGGTGACTACATCTACAGCCTAAAAGAAGTCTAACTTAAAAAAAAGAAAATGTGATAAAAGAAAAAGGCAGAAAACAAAAGTTTGGAAAAGGTTACAGGCTAAACATTTCTATCCTTCTGTGAATGCTGCAGACTGATGAAGATTATAATTATATATAATAGATAACAAATGTTTTACTTTCAAGAGACTGTTAAGAGTTTATAGGAAGCAAGAGATGATTAGCCTGAATTGGAACTAAATGAGGGGATTTAGGAGTACCACTCTTAATAATGAATATTGTATGCAAGAGGAACATTTATAGATAATCTAGGGAAACGTAATCGTCATAGTTAATAGGATCTGACCATCTTACAGTCGTTGGAGAAAAGAGGGCAAACTCGCAAAGATAAGTCAAGAAAGGGGAAAATGTAAGAATTGTTAGTAAAATCAGAGACTCCATTTGAATTTTTTAGCCACAGCACACTGACATTAAAATGTAAGCCCGCGCTTATGACTTTGATCGTCAAGCTATAACCTCGGCAAAATGTCGTCTTTTTCATTCTATTACGAATAGGAGTTTGAAAAGTCTATGATGAAAGAAATTTATTCTTAAAGGAGATAAGTGAAGCCAAATTTTGATAAAAAAAAGATGATATTTAAAATATAAAAGTTATAACTTGAGTCAAACTAAAATGAAAGGAAGTATCACCTTCAAATTGGAGCCCACCTGTGATAAACCATCTTTAAAACATAAAATAAGAGCCCACTTACTGATGATAGGGAATACACTTTTAAAAACAGGTAATGGAAATCGACTTATGATGAAAACAGAATAGGCCTATTTTATTAAAACTGAAAATAGGAGCCGACTTAAGATGAAAGAGACTATACCTTTAAAACTGAAAATGAGAGTCGACTTAAGATGAAAGAGACTATACCTTTAAAACTGAAAATGAGAGTCGACTTAAGATGAAAGGGACTATACCTTTCAAACTGAAAATGAGAGTCGACTTAAGATGAAAGGGAATATACCTTTAAAACTGAAAATGAGAGTCGACTCAAGATGAAAGGGACTATACCTTTAAAACTGAAAATGAGAGTCGACTTAAGATGAAAGGGACTATACCTTTAAAATTGAAAATGAGAGTCGACTTAAGATGAAAGGGATTATACCTTTAAAACTGAAAATGAGAGTCGACTTAAGATGAAAGGGACTATACCTTTAAAACTGAAAATGAGAGTCGACTTAAGATGAAAGGGACTATACCTTTAAAACTGAAAATAGGAGCCGACTTATGATGAAAGAAAATAACCTTAAATCAAATACATTGGAGCCGAAACTGTTGTTATCATTGTGTTCGTTCATTGGGGCCTCTTTCATTTGCATATGCATAAAACATGTGCGCATTATTCTCATTTCTTGACAAAGTTTCTTAGAGAAAGAAACCTTACATTGAGTATTGTTTTCTCCAAACCCTTACTTTTGTTCTGTCAGACAGATTAGAAAATGACTTCTAACAGTTTACTTTTAGCATTTCAGATTTGCCTCGACTGGTTAGTTATTGCTCTTTCAGCAAAAAACAATCAATGTTTTCTTCTGCATCTCAAAAATGCAATAATGGACATTACCACGTCCTGTATAACATTGTTCCTCTATCGTTTTTAGCGATTATTTGTACACATTGTCGTGTTCTTTCTAGACCACAAACCCAGGCAATCCTGTCACAGTTTGGAGGCTTCCTGTAAGAGTCAGTGGGATTTGGTCTCTGGGCCACTTCTGCCAGGACAGTTGCGGTGTATACACGCCAGGAAATGGGTGGAATGCTTGGAGAAAATCATTCTGGACGGTGGCTGTTTTGGAGGTTACACTGTGAACATGGAGGCCCAGGTGGAGAGAATACTGAGCTGTTACATTGCAAGTAAGATACAGTAGTAGTAGTAGTAGTAGTAGTAGTAGTAGTAGTAGTAGTAGTAGTAGTAGTAGTAGTAGTAGTAGTAGTAGTAGTAATATTAGTAGCAGCAGCAGCAGCGGCAGCAGTAGTAGTAGTAGTAGTAGTAGTAG
>BLXT01007846.1:29891-41200 GCA_019648995.1 Plakobranchus ocellatus
TTTTTTTTTTTTTTTAACTAAATGACTCTTATCTGATAGATTTAGTTTTCATGCTGAATATTCTAAACATCAGAAATAGGAATAAACTCTCATGTCCCATAAAAATGAAACCGTCGCGCTTTCTATACATCTTATTAGGTGGCTAAAGCAATTTCAGCAATCTATTTGGTCAGAATATCTCAGTATCGATATCTTCAATATTGTACAAGCCAGCTTAATAGGTTTAGATCTTCCTTAGTTTTTAGACATAAATAAAAGCCAAATCTAGAAAGTTTCATTGTGTGCAATAAAGTGAAATGCATCATAAAATGCGAGTGTGTCTAAGTAGCGGTCCAAGCACCTGAGCTAACGCAATATACGCATGCATGAATATCTGAGAGTGAATGATATATCCAGCTATTACAATGTAGGACCCACTACACTAGCTTTCTCATTTTTATAATCTTTATTTTCCCTGTATGCAGCTGTGATGTCTCCAACAGTTCTGGTTCCCTGGCTGCAAGAAAGAGTTCTCGCTGTGTTAACTGGCATTTGTCTGGCTCTTAGCTCTGTAGGAATCTGTTTATCCCCAAACGTCGCCTTTTTCATTTTTTTCTACTCTGTTCAAGGTTAGACTTTTTCTAGTTTTGTTTTTAAAAAATTGAAAAAGTTTACAGCAGTAATGAATAATTTTGTTTATGAAATTTTTCTTCTCGAGATCTAGTCTTTAATATGTAGGTCATTGATTGAAAAAAAAAAACCATGTTTCTAGGAGTATACAATTGATTATATTTCCCTTTTGATACACCATTCAACTTTCTTTCTAAACTTTAAAAAAAAATCGCAAACATTTATTTTCATTTGCTTCTATTCTATCTGAGGTAAATCATCGTTTTGGAAATGTTGTAAGCCTAGAAAAGTGAAAGAAGTGTAATGTATTTAAAGTTTTCGTTATATATATCACAACAAGTCAGACATGTAATGACCCATCATTGTCATATGGTGCTGTTAAGTATCTTGAAGATTTTAAAGTTTCAACTTATTTAAGTTTTTATCCTTTCTTTATAGGTTGCATAGTTTTTTCCTGGAGACTCACATGTTTTAGTTGTTTATGCATTTAGTATAGCCCAATGTTCCGTTTTCATTTGTGCTCTATGAATTCACTCTAAAACTTGCAAATATGTTATTCTGAAGCGGTGGATTTAGCCTTATGTCCTCGAGATTTTCAATCTACAACAATTCTGTTAGTGTTATGAATTCTTTATGATTCACATCAGGTGCTTGTTATGGAATTCTTTGCGTCACAACGAGCAGCTTGACGTCAAAGTACTTCCGGCGGCGCCGCGCCCTGGCGACAACAATTGTAATGACTGGCTTGAGCCTTGCATTGGTCGCTGCTCCCACCTTCATACGGGCACTTCGGGAAGAGTTTGGAGTGAGGGGTGCCTACCTGATCCTAGCAGGCGTACAACTTCATGTGGTCCCTGCTGCCTGCACGCTCAGACCTGTCTCTTTTTATCTTTCCAATAGCAGTTGTTGCAGGTGCGCTTCATAGGTACTACGTTGACAATTAAGAATTATTCTTTATTCTGCGAACTAATCTCTAAATGGAAATAAAGCTCTTTGCTGTTGATACCAGTTAAACTCTACCAAAATTCGTAGGCGGGAAGAAAAAAGACGAAATATTGTTAAGGTTTAAACATTCTTATAAAAGGCGAACATATATTGCTTATGGAGAAGCAGAATATTCCACTTAATCATCATAGGGTTCACTTTGGCATCATCATCATCATCATCACCATCATCATCATCATCATCATCATCATCATCATCATCATCATCATCATCATCATCATCATCATCATCATCACCCTCATTACAAACATTAAGGCTATGCACATCATGGTCCTCACCACGGCTGTCATTATTAATGTCAATACCATCATCATCATTATCAATGTTTGCTCTTATTATTCCCGTTGTTATCACATGCCTTCTTCCTATCCTACTCTTATGATCATATCAATTCACAAGCAAGTTAGATTGAAATAATTGTTCTTTTTTTTTTTTTTTTTAATAACATCAGAGAAGAGCACAAATCGGCAGCCTCTGTCCATCCAGGATCTCATACAGATGGAAAAAAGCACATCATCGAAAACGAGTATAGTGAAGATAATGATTCTGGTATCAGCTCTCACAACACAGACTCGGAGAACAATGAAACATTCGAGAACATCGCTTTGTTGCAAAATAAACTTGATAATGAAAGGGAAGTTCCTCCACTCTGCGACGGATTTGCAGACAGCAACCTAGGAGAGGAAGTAGAAAGTACCATCAGGCCGCACATAGAGATCGAAGACGTCTCATCGGTAACAATGGGATCAACATCCACATTTAACGCCAATGAAAGTATTGTCAACAAGTCAACCCTTCATACCGAATCATACAAAGGTTCCCAAGCAGAAACACGACTGTTTCTCGATCCACATATTGAAACGACTATAGGCCGCCCCAACAAAGCCTCTTCAGATAATGGTTCTCATTACCTCAGCATGTGCAGTTTACCCAGCATAATGGGATCTTCTTTGATGGTTTTTGGAATGGAGAGAGTGAACAGCGAAGAGGAAGATGAAATGTGCCAAATTAGAGAAACCAGTGGCGAGAAGAAAGACGGGAATAAGTTCGTCCAAATTTGCAAACGTCTTCTCTTTCCGGAATTGTTTCGGTAATTTAAAAAAAAAATAGTTTTAGTAACTGCTTAACTGCTCAAAATATTTGCGTTTGCTCTAAACTTGTTTTGCCATTTATTCGCACTTCACCNCCCCCCCCCCCCCCCCTTTTTTTTTTTTAAACCTTAATACTCTCCACCTACTCTAGCTCTTTCTCTCCTGTTTCCAAGAGGTCATGGACAGTTAAAATATCAAATAGTAGCAAATGGATTCATCCATGAATGTTTTATTCACTGAGACAATCGCTAAAACTTTTGATATAATATTTGGGTTGCCAATTAACATTTCTCTATGCTCACGCAAATTTGAAATTATTTACTCCATTCCTCTTTCCTCCGTTTTCTTTCTTTCTTATCTTTGTTTTTCTCTATCACAAAAGGTCAATGACCTTCCGCTTCCACACGCTGATGTGTTTTCCATGCGGCGTCCTGCAGTACCTCCAGAACTACGTGCCCACCATTGCAGTTGTGCAGGGTGGGGTGAGTATGGAGGAAAGCGCCCTCTTGCTCACTATCATGGGCGCCGTGGATTTGGTGTCCCGGATCTTGATTGGTCTGCTCACGGATACACACGTCATGAGGCCTTCACAGATTATAGCCACGGCGCTCTTCGGCTTAGGTGAGTTAACACAGTGCGCAAGATCTAGCAAGAGGTAAAGGAAGTCACTCTTTGTCCGTAGGTTTTGACGACGAAGAATTTCCTTAAATGAGGACGCAGGAGAGGTTATGAACGGAACTCGAAGTCTGAAAATGATTATATAGAGATAATAGCTGGGTTTTTTTTTCTTCATGTTTTCTCCTATAAGTTGCTAAACTTTAATATTAGGACAAGCTTATATTTTGTTCATGGCTAAAAAATATCCCTATTTTGATTGCTTTTTATCTCAAACTGTACTTGCTGGGGCCTACAACTGTGTCTGAAATAGTTATGATTTCATATATCAATTATCTTTTAAATTTTTTTTACTATTAATTCAGGAACCATCTGTCTATGCAACGAGATGTTTACAACATTTAACTCTCTCCTTATCATGGCCATCGGGATGGGTTGCTTCATTGGTACTAGAGTGTCCCTGCATGCCGCGCTGTCTGTGGAATTGGTTGGAGAAGCATGGATGCCACAGGGCATGTCGGTTATAGTGCTAGGCAGTACACTATCCACTGCTGTGCACAGCCCTCTTCTCAGTAAGTCAGCGTAGTATTAAAAATCGAATTCCATTAACAATTGAAAACATTGATCATTGTGCATGAGGTTACTCTTTCTTCAAAATTAATATGTAATTTAAACAGTGATTAGTGGTTAATTGATTTTTAACATTTTACACTTTTTAACAAATCAAAATGAACCTACATTGAACTGACACATTCACCTATGACTGCTCCTGCTTACATTAAGAGTGAAATATTCTAGTTGCAAAATGAACTCATGTCTTATTCAAAGTACAATCAGTATAACAATCACTCTCTAAAATAATATCAATACCATTCAAAGTGCATATGTCTAAGTCGACCCGTTTAAATTGAAAGTTAAATTGAGAGTTGACTTTATTAGCCGGGTACATTACAGTCATCATTATTATCGTTTAGGGCTCATTTATGAAGTAAACAGAATGAAGGGTTTTTAACATTAAGAATAATAACAGGAAAAATGGGTCGACCTTTCAAGTTGACTTTATAGGTTAAAGGCTTATTTTTAAGCCAAGCATAGACCCGACCATCTGGAAAAATTCAACCTTTTCAATTTTATTGAACATAATTCAACATAGCTTAAGCATTGATGGTGTACTTTTCTTTTAATTTGACCTATCTGCTCTCACGGTTCTTTCCATAACAAAGTCCTAACTCAATAAAGAGGCGCAAGTTTGTACCATTTTATTATTAAATTGGGCTTATCAATACCTGCGCCTTACAAGACATTCTCAGTCACTGTCAGCTATTTTATAAAATGTTAAGAATTTAGGGCTGTTTTATCCGTGACCTATTTGCCCTTCACACATCAAAGAAATGACCTGAGCCAATCAGCAGAGGGCAGCCTTGACTAAATACATTATTATAATAGTGCGTTGACCGTTGTTTAAAGTGCACCTTATGAAACTCATCACTTGTATAAGACTCTCACAGCGTAAGGCCGACCTATTTCTTTGAATACTAATAAAATTAAAAGTGTTTTACGTCTACTTTATAAAATGAATTGTGTCAAAGGGTCTAGGCCTAAGTAAGATTGTTATGCAACTTGATCATAATCAGGAGTTACGAAAACCTCCAAAGAAACCGATGATAAATAGATAAGGATATAAACTGTATTATTCAAGAAACTATGTTTCCTCTCTTCTTCACCCTCTCTCCTCTCACACTCTCTGTCCCATTTGTTTTTGTCTATATATATATTTCGTCGGATCTTAAGAGACCTAGCTACCGGTCCGGACTGGGATTCGAACCCCGGACCTCTTACTTGGTAGTCAACCGCTTTTCTTGTTTAGCGGTAGTAGCGGTTGACTTCCAAGTAAGAGGTCCAGGGTTCGAATCCCAATCCGGACCAAGTCAATTATTCATTGCTCCCCTGTGTCGTCAATTATTCATTGCTCCCCTGTGTCCACCCAGCACTAAATGGGTAGCTAGGTCTCTTAAGATCCGACGAAAAGCGGCGAGGAAAGCAATGGCAAACTACCTCATAATGCCTTTTGCCAAGAACAATCAGGACCCTACTCCAGGTTCCCCGATGCTTGGATTAAGCGTGGGACCCACTTTACTTTATATATATATATTTATTATAGAACATGCAACTTGGTGTCTAAACATGGGTGTTTTTCCCGAAATCCCTAGGAACTACTACCACTACTACCACTGTTACTACTACTTTTACTAATACCTGGTGTTAAACCAACAACTTTTTGCTGATGCTTTTAATTTCACAAATGTTTTTATAGTACATGTACCACCAATGCTTTGGTTATCTTATATATATATATTTTTTCGAACCTCTGGCTCATACTACTTCTTGGTAATTTTAGCCAATAATAGGTCCTTGAAATTCTAGAATAGGTAGGGTGCATGGGATTCTAAGAATGAATTTAAAATTACTGATGAAGAGAAAAGAGCATTTAACAAATATCTTCCCCAAGAGAACAAAGTAGATAAACAAATAAATAACTAAAATCTTTATATTTAGACTAATAAATTGCCTATTTTATTTGGCTCCACTATACGCAGCCAGTGTCCAGTTGACGAAGAAAAAAGAACAAAATTGATCAACAGATCTATGTTTTTTCCCACTCGAGCAAGTATTAATATTTCATGTACTTCATAAGCCAGTTTCACTGATGAAAAGAGTATTATACTAGGGTAGGCTGATAATTAAGTTCCGTTTGCTTATGACTCAGTCGATTTTCGTCACATCGACCTAAAATTTCATACATATACTCTCGAACCCTTTTTCTAGGCTTAACTAGAACAAGAAGTTTGTGTGACGTCATTTGTACTCATAATGCAGTGACGCGCAACACGTGATGGGGTAGCCATGTTTATGTTGACAGATAACGGCTTGATCGCCGGTGCCAGAACAGCTGGCCAAGTGTCACTCCCTCCTTTTGGAAAGCCCGCTGTTGTTCTTTTACGCACAGAATTATCGCCCACTAAGCGCTCTAGCCAATCGTACACTGTTCCACCACTGCACAACACACCATTCGGGAATAGGCTGGCTTTGGTATTATCGGTAAAAACCACTTAAGCTGGTGTGATTTGCCTTCTGAGACTAAATTTGATGATTTGGTGAGTGTTTTTCGAGGTCTACCAAGGGCTTTCAAGAGATTATAAGAGATTCCTAGTGATTCCTCGGGATTCCTGGTGATTCCTAGGGAATCCTAGGGATTTCGAGAAAAATAGCACTGCTACACATTGCTCAGTATTCTTGCAAAAGATTGTAGAAGAATCTTTTTTTAAAGCATCATTAAAAGTTCACTTGTGAATTCTCTTCTTTCAGGTGCAGTGATGGACTCTACGTCATCATTCAATGTTGTCCTTTACTATTGTGGGGGCGCTCTCTATGTAGCATCCTGCTCTCTTCTACTTCTTCCGCTTTTCCAAGCCTGGGACAAAAAGCGAATGTCATCTTGTCCGGAACAAAAGAAGATAGAAGAGGGACATAAGTGTTTTCGACGCAAATGTCAAGCCCTAGTTCAAAAAGTAAAACACAACATTAAATCCGTAAGAAATGGACATTCTACAGAAAACTGTTCGTAAGAAAGAATACTTTTGTCATTTCATGAGTCTCATAAATAGCTCTTGAAGAGAAAGAAGCAATGAGATGCATAATTAATTCTTTATTAAATAATCCAACATATAGCTTATGTCCAATGTGGGTGCGAAAGACAATTGTTCACACAACTATTCAGAGTATCAGCTTCGGCCAAGATACTGCAGCTTGCTTGCTAATTGAAATTTACTCTCCAACAAATTCTAGTAGTCGGAAATCGTTCGATCTTTCCGAAAAAAGTATTATACCTACAATAGTGGGTTAACAAAAATAAGTTTTTTTAAACAAAATCTGCTCACGACGAAGGCCTCGCCAGTGCAGATACTACAGAGAAGAATCCCAAGCATGCCTGATACTTCAGCGCCTAAAGTCTTGGCCAGAGCTGGTACTACAGAGTCGAAGTCTCAACCTTGACGGATACTTCAGAGTTTAAGTCCCAGTCAGTACATACATACTTCAGTGCCGAAGTCCCAGCCAGTACAGATACTACAGAGCGCCAAGTCTCGGCCAGGAAATGTTAATGCAGAGTTGATATTCCAGAACGCTTTACAGAACTGATGTCCAGGCCAGAATAGATACTACAGAACTGAAGCTTTAGGCGGGACAGACAGTGATATTAAGGATAAAAGCTCAAGAGAGAGAGATAGAGAAAGAGAGAGAGAGAGAGAGAGAGAAGCCAAAGAAGGAGACAGATAGGCAGAGATAGATAGACGCAAAGATAGAAACACAAACCCAAAGGAAGAGACGGATAGTGGGATAGGTAGACAGAGAAAAAGAGAGTAGACAAGCAGCCAGGGGAAAAGCCCTGAAACATGAAGACAAAAGTACAGATGTCCATAGATTTATGTTTCATATGGTAGCAATTTTTTTAAAATACATGTAAGTCCACGGACAAAAAAAAATCATGTTTGTATCACTTTGTTATTGGCATCATTCATTTTGTATGCAAACTATATTTTAGCTGTCTACGCGCCTCATTGCATATATATATATATATGTTATTATAGGCTCTCACGGATGATATTTCACGCTTTTAACCATTGTCTGGTCCGTGACGACCTCGAACCTGGGTTAGAAAGACACTAGCAAACAAGTTTCAGGGAGAGTAAGCTGAATATTGTGCCAGCAGTGCCTTCCTCCTCCTCCCCCTATTATCTATAATAAGCAACAAGGTCTTTTTCAACCCGATGTTAAGAAATGAAAAATAGACCTGGGGATTTGTGGTGACAAATTTTGAACGCTCCAGGCTTGTAAACTATACTTTTAGGACATAAACTTCCAATACACCTGTTAACTAAAATCGTAGTTCTTGATTTTGCACCACTTACTCTTAGGCCTACAGCGTTAAAATGGTCTATTACTTATTAGTTTGTGCAGGTTTGGTTTTGTGTAAAGCCAATCCACAACAAAGTTATCTCAGGCTTTTAGGCCCTCAGGACAGTGCGCTGGTGGCGAAGCTTGAACTCGCGACAAAAGGGTCCCTGCAGATCTCAGGAGGGTAGGTTTGCTCTCCAATGTAAAACCAACGCCCCGAGTTTGTGCACTGTGTTTTTAGATTGCCTCTAATCTACATTTTTCCTTTAGTGTAAAGAAATCTCATGTTTACGAATGTGATACTCATGTTCTTATTAAAAATGATACATGTATTAACAGAAGATTCTTGTCTTTTATTCGTTAGATAACAATAATCTGTTTTTTTTCTTTTGCTTTTGAAATTCATTAAATGTTGTTGTGTGTGTGTGTGTGTTTTTTTTTAAGTTTTGTTTTATTATTATTTTTACTGTTTTTGTTGCTGTTGTTGTTGTTATTATTGCTGTTGTTGTTATCGTTACCATTATTGTTATCGGAATATTTATCTGTTCTTGAGTTAGCCTAGGCTGCACTAAGCCATGACTATGCCGGTGTGCCACTCTGGATAATAAGAAAACAGCAAAATCAACAATTCGACACCAGTCATGAGATCTGTCATGTTTTTTCATGGTATGACTCTGAAGAAGTCATCCTTGAATGTATCTAATTTTGTGGTGCTTTTATGATTTTGCTTGTATATTTGTCTCTCTCTCCTATTTTTTTGGTTTTTTGTTTTGTCTTGTTTCTCTTTTTTTTTCCTTTTTGCTTTTCGTTGGTTTTTATTATTATTATTATTTTTAGTTTGCTTTGCACCATTACCTTGCCAAGGAACCTTGCAGTGTTTTGCTGGCCCTGGGCAAGGCGATGACAGCGCCTCCCATTGTAATTACTGTAAATGCTGGGTAAAGAATCCGGTTGCTCTACTGCTTGCTGAGCCGGCTTAGCCGGAGATGATTGGGGCGAGTGGTAGCAAAACGAGATTTCTAGAATATAAGCAAAAACGTGTTGTGCAAAATAGTTATATATTATATAAACTAGAATATCTGTATTGTGCTATTCTTTCTTCCATAAAAAAAAAGTTTTTAATTCCTTTTGTAAACTTAGCCTACTCTCAAGGAAAAAGGATCCATTATATTTGATTTATCAATGCGATTTATATCAACAGAATAGTTTATAAATTACCGATTAATTCTCGCAAATTCATTTCCCTCTGCAAGGGAAACTTGAAATGTAAACTTTCAAAAGCGTTTATCACATATAGCTTATGTTAAAAAAGACAGATTTCACCACCACATAGTAAAAAAATAATAAACAATAATATAAATATATATATATATATATATATATATATATATATATATNNNNGAGAGAGAGAGAGAGAGAGAGAGAGAGAGAGATGTATTATAAAGTCTTGAAAACATGACAATGATTAAGAACTTAAGTTGAAAGCAATGCGTTGATCTTACAAGTTTGAACTTTATCTTATTTCGAGGCCACAAATCTTGTAAGTAATGTTAGCTTAACTCTTTGATAGCACAGGGCTATAATGTTAAAATTTAATGCAGATAACTATAATATGGTTTATAAAAAGGAAGTGCTCCTGCATTTTTTCTTCGATGATGTTTTTTTTATTTCAGGAATGTTTCTGTGCTTCAACATTTTTGGCCATAAAATTAACAAAACTTCGATTTTAGTTTATCTCTCCAGAACAAACCCTAAAAGGCAGCATGCAAAATGTGATGTGATTTCAACTGAAAAAAAAATTCTGAGATGTGATGATTAGAAAACGGGTGTGTTGAAAACCAAAACAACATCATCATCATCATTATCATCAACATCAACAACAACAACAACAACAACAACAACAACAATAACAACATTAACAACTACAACAACAAGAACAACAAAAACAACAACATTAATAAGAGATTGAGGAAAACGGTTTTAAAGAGGCAACGAAAAGCTGTTAAAAGTCACGAAAATATAATATCATGTTTTCCGCACTTTATCTGTAAGGCATACTTTGTACTACTTTTTGAACTAGATCTCAGTTGTGATGGTAATCAAGTGAGATAATTTTTTCTAAGTGCATGTTGCTTTACGAAGTCCTAGAAGAGGCACAACACCTGTATGTGTGATAGATAGCAAATATTTTATCCCTCTACCTTTTAAAAGTATTTTGACCGAGTTTGATTAGTTTGTTCATGAGCCAAAACATTCAGCTGAATCTTCATGAAGATTTTTCAATTCAGACATTTTATTTAAATTGTTACGCTGCTTCCTATCCTCTCCGTTTTAAAGTTTCTCAAAGGAGGCACATCTCGCTTTCCTGCTTAGATGAGACTGGCCATTTGTCACTTTTATTCCGCAATCGTGCGCAAAGTCTAGAATCACTGATGGCAAATAGCAGTAATTAAGCATTCTTCTATAAAGTTTCCACAACGGTTCGGTCCCTGTCTATGCTTATTAATGTGGAACATTGACATTTTAGTATGGTAATGGTAACGAGCGAATACTGCATTTCATGATACCAAAAAGGCAAGGCTTCATCATAACGCACGGTCGTGAACACTCTAAAACACAGCTTTTACGGACCCTAATTAGGAAAATACATCAGAATCTGCAAAGATTAAGTGCATCAGTCTAGAAGCTAAACAGTCATATATAGGAAAATTTTATGAGCAAAACAAGTTTTTTTTTTGTTCCTTCAGCTATGAAATTTGCTACCGTTAAAAGTCTTAGAATGAATTATTTAAAATGTAAAATTATTCAAAATAAAGGTTTGTCGCGATTTTGCTTTAAATGTTGTAATCAAAATAGTTGGTATTTTAATCTTTTGGGGCTACTGTTAACAAATGTTAACAGCACAAATCCAGTAACGTTTCAGTGTATCATCAATAGAAAATGATATTCCTACTCAAACATGGCGTTACCTTTCTTTTCTAAAGTTTCTTATTCTTGAGAGTTGCAAAAAAAAAAAAAAAAAAAAAAAAAAAAAAA
>BLXT01007846.1:52155-75261 GCA_019648995.1 Plakobranchus ocellatus
AATAGTTTTGGAACTGGTCGACTCTTCACTGCGTCGAGCAAATTGCCGAGGCAACCCGCCCAGTAAGGGCACTGCTCTTGTAGGAGGATCGCAAGCCACTACAAGTATAATTGCAAAGCAAATCATGGTAGTCACAAAAAACAAAAAAAAAAAGAGATAGAACTTTTTAAGAATGAGGCGCATTGTTATAGGTCTTGCAAGACCCAGTGGGTGCTAAAGCGTATGGGAGAGGCAGGAAAATAGGGTAACACACACTAAAACCTACTTAATTATCAATTACAGTGCTTAATGACTAATTGGCAAGGCAGGATTGAACATGAAATGGCATATATCAGCAATCACATAAACACCAAATATAAACCATCATATCCGCATTTACTATAAGGCATAAAAAGTAATAATCATCAATAACATCGAATTACAAATCGTTAGCTTGACACCTAACCTCTTGTAGTCACATAACATGTCTTAAACAATGTCACGAAAACAACCGGGCTGAAAACGTTACGAAGCAATTGAAAAACAGAATAATTCATCAGCATTTCTCCACACTACACACTTACTTGTGCTTAGTTGCCTTAAAATAATGTGCATCCAGCGAAGTCAAAGAAAATGCGCAAATGGGTGTACATATTCTTGACTGAATCAACTACCTCGACTCCCGCTACTGCACTAACCACAAAAATAGGTTGTCATTACAAAAATCAAAAGTATTCAAATATCAGTAGATCCACATCAAAGTATACATCAATTTATTAAAATACAATCACTAAAAACTACGTCTATGCATCGTCATCATATCAAAGCATACAGCGCACGGTAAAGAAACAATTCCAACTCTTGAGACAAAGCATCCATTTATAAAGCATTAAACATTCATCACAATACAAAGAGGATGCAGACAAAAGCATATGATCAACGGCATACGGCCAAAAAATTTCTCAATTCAACAACTTCATCAATGCTACCTATTTATGAGGATAAACACTTCTTGACAGATAGATAGATAGATAGATAGATAGATAGATGGATAGATAAGTAGAAAGAATAAAAATCGGGAATTTGATACCTTTATGTGTATAGTAATAACAATAACCTTGGTGTCCCTGAAAACACATTTTTGAGTTTGGCAGGTCTGGCCTTGAATCAGAGGTCTGCCAAGTGTCCCGCAATTATATAAAGGGTGTGTCCTGAAATATGAAAACCGCTTTGTGACCTCTATTTTTTTTCTCTTTTAATGGATCTTCGGTAGGCCCTACCGCTGAGAATCAGCAGTCGGTGTTGCATTACGCAATAGTCAATTAAATTTTGTTTTGTTTTGTCTTATTTCCTAAGTTTCTTCCCGTACTTATTCACTGCCCCCACAGCTTGTAACCCAAATGCCCAATTTTAACCCAATGTTTGAAAAAAAAAAACAAAAAAAAAAAATCATAGAGTGTAATTACATTTTCCATTGATAGACAAACAAGTGAGCTATGGTAGTACATGTATTTGCACATCCAGTGCAAGGCCTAGTGTGAAAGTCATGTCCGCAAAAGATCAAAGAAATCGGAGGTTGTTCCCCAACCCTCTAGTCAGTCTTTGATCTGTTACAAGGGAAACTGGAGGTGCCAACTGTGCATGCTTTTTCAAAACAGATAAACAATTTTAGATAGAAACTGTATTCTCCATAATTCTAGCCAACGTACATGGCTCTACTTTTAAAAATCCCTTTTTTTATAGGTCTATATACTGGTATGTTAAACAATATATTGAAGTCTACCAACCTAGTTATTCTCTCTCTCTCTCTCTCTCTCTCTCTCTCTCTCTCTCTCTCTCTCTCTCTCTCTCTCTCTCTCTCCCCCTCTCTCCCCCCACCCCCATTCACTTTTATCGTGCTTATGCTTATGCTTTCCTTCTCTTTTTAATATTTGGTATGAGCGTCGATATGAATGTCTCTTTTCATTAACTTTCCACTGATATTTTCTTATATGCCAGTCCCTCTGTCTCTTTCTTTCTCCCTCTTCCTCTCTCTCCTTCTGATTGCCTTTCTCTCTCTCCTTCTCTCTGACTGCCTTTCTCTCTCTCGCTCACTTCCACTCTTGCTCTTTTTCCCGTTCTGTCTGTCAGTCTGTCTGACTATCCTTTCTCTCTCGCTGTCTCCCTCTGTTGCTCTTTCTATACAGTGTGTCCCTCTCTGTTGCTTCCTTTCTCTCCCTCTCATTCCCTCTCTCTGCCTCCCATCCCCCCTTTGTTGCTCCCTCTGTGAGTGTGTCTCTCTCTTGCTCCCTCCCTCTCCCTCTCTCACTCTCTTCTCTTTCTAGGTAAGATCAAGATGCACATCTATTTCTATCTTCGTCACACTCAAAATTGTTAATGTATTATCAGCATTTGATAGTGGTCTTAGATCTAACTTAGTGGAATTATATCTAGAGCAAGGCCTATTCAGACGTATTGAACATTGTACATGATTTGCACCGTATCTGAACATTTTAAAAATAGGAGCATTTTCAACGCTTTTTACTATCAGGAAAAAACCCCCCAGTAATACACAATCTTATCAATGGAAGTGCAAAAAGGATAAACAACCCAGGCTGAAATATCAGCATTATTTTTTAAGTAGGGTATCATTAATTTTTATTGAAAATAGTTTTTCCGTTTTCTTGTTTTAAACTAGTGAATTTAGATTGTGTGCTTGTGGATAGGGTTATTGCCCTGTAATAAAGTATGAAGTCAGTTTAGCTAGGGCCATTCTTCATAGAATTGGTTACAAGTTCTTTGAAAACAACTTAAATATCCATTAAATTATATTCATGTGGTAACAAACAACATTCATTTTGATTCACGTGTTACAAACAGCTAGATGACTGATTATTTAATTGCAACTCCAGCAAATTATCGTGGATTTCGTCTTTACTGATATATATGACCATTGAACAAAAACAAAAAATATATATATATATAACTGGTTTTGACCATTACGAGGATTGTATTAGACGCCGTCCTTTTGCAAAAGTCTATGAATTTTCAATTACCCCGAGCTAGTCCAAAATACTCTGAATAGGCCTATGGATTACTCTCAGGTACAATTTGGGGTTGGCAGGTCTGTTTAGTCTTGTCATTCTAATTAAGAATCAAGGTGTAAAGAGAGTCACATTTTTTACTCCAGTTTAGATTTAAGGTAACAAGGCCATGATTCAGCTGGGGCAAAATGGTCAAAACCAATATCTTTCTTAAAACCCAATAGAGATATTTTACTTGTGTTCGAATTCATGCCCAGAGCACAGTTTGATTAGAACAACCAGCACTTATGGCATTTTATATGGTGTGGCCTTTTTTCCAAGGGCCAATTGGCATCTTTGATCATCAAATGTGAAGGCCTAGATGCTAAATTCTAAATAAATGCTTGTGCATTCTGCCTAAGGCACATGTCACTCTTGAGCTTCTGTGGCTTGCTCTTTAGTTGAATTGAAACAAACAAACAAGAGCATAAATTGTATATGAGGGTTTGCCAAAACGTGGGTTGTCATCATAGTTATGTGCAAACCATTTTCTAAGTCCCATTTGAAAAAATGTAACTCATAAATATATAAATTTTGATTTAGTTAGTGTGATGGCATAAGAAATACTGCTTGATGTTTAAAAAATCAGTTTTGGATGCATCCTTGCTGTCTAAATTAACCAAATAAGTTTTGAATATATAACTATGATGACAAAATCGCCAAAAAAGTGGTCACCCATCAACGAACTAAGCTCATTCACTACCAAGTGAGGAGACACAGATCCTTTTTTTTTACATGGATCTACTCCTGCTATCCAACTCTGCATGAATGTTACCTCACTGATACTCAATTGGGCTTTTCGCTTTTGTAATTGGAGATTCTTTTTTTCAAAATGCAGTAAAAAAGGTGACTCAATTTTGGGGTCCATGTTTTGGCAATTGCTCATGTAAGATTTATGCAACCATGTTTCAAGATGCTATATTAATCTAGTCGAATCAAACCGATTCGGTGATACAATCTTTCATTGGATCTTGGTTGAGAGTTTGAGATCTACTTTAGCATGGGTGACTGTACGCAAACGAAAACAGCTGTACATCCTTTTTAAAACCAGTTTTCGCTTCTTTTTGTACCATCAATCATCCAAATTAACGTGGCAAAGTGCAATCCCAAAATGAGGCTTGTTTTTTTTTATTCTCTTTTTAAATGGAATGGCAAAATCAATATTATTTTCAACTATTACATATCTTGCAATTTTCATTCATTTTTTATATATATATTTTTGTGATAAAAAAATATTTTTTTTTTTAAATCTTTACTTTTAAACTCAACCAAATATCTCAAAGTCTAGTACTTAAATACATATTGATTTTGTGTGAGCATATGCAGCTAAATTTATCTTTCATTGGATGTGATACATATATTCTTTGTATGTTGAAAAAAAAAAATCGAAAATGTTGAAAACAACTACACCAATTTTTGAAACCTGGTTTAAATTTGTAAAATATTAGGCATACCAATCAAAGCAGGCTACTTGGGACCACTTTATGGAACCAACATTTGGATTTTGGACAATGCAAAGACACTATAAAAAAACTTTAAAGTATGATTGCCTTTGCATAAATTACAATAAATTTGGTTGAGCTAATATGTAATTCATTTTAGCTGTCATATAACATAAAATTTCTCATCTTCTGTCAGGATTGAGATTTGAAACTGATGACAATGTCGTCTAAGTGGCAGCCACCTAGTGGAAATGATCGTGGGACTCTGCCAGGCCCAATCAAGCCCCTGGTTCCTGAGGTAAAATTTATAAATTGAGTATTCTTAATTTTTTTTCATTTATTTTTGTTTTTGTTCACTTCTTATTCAATTTATTAGATCATTCTTTCCTCATAGGAATTGTTCCTTTTCTGCTTTAAATTGAAGGGTAAACTAAAGATATCTTATTAAATCTAGACAAAATCCCTGGTGGCTTTGTGGCCGCAATGACTAATGATGTCGTCCATGGATCTGCATGGACCACTCTGTCACAGGTTTTATTTTGAGCCTGCCTACTCTTCAACAATGTCTAGCCTGAGGTGCCTGAATAAGCCTGAGATTTACTTTTAATGGAAAGCTATGAGCAAAGGACAAATTTTTATCCCTTGCTGTCAACTTTAGGTCATATAACTTCACAATACTTTTTTTTTTATTGATTTTGCTATGAGGTATAAGTGTTTTCCTCCTCTAGTCTTATACATGGAAGCACGGTGGTGTCTTTAATTAATATTTTCCAACAATTTTCATGCAGTGACTTTCATTTCAAAAGATAGAACAAAATTATCTTTCATTGACAGAATTTCAGCATTAATTTTTTTTTAAAAGAGTTAAAAATGTTACCTTCCCACTGACAATTGGATGGCTGCAAATAAAAAGGAACAATCCAGTTGGCGGTAGTGGTAAAATTTTTATTTTGGGGGAATTCCAGATAAGTATACATATTTTGATGGGCTAAATTTGTGATATACCAGCAAGAAAGATCTAAATTTCAATCATTAGGTAGATTTTATAGATTTGAAAAAAAAATTTTTTTTTTACCTCTAATAAATTGCTAAAAGAACTTGGATGAAGTAGCAAAAATTGCAGGTTTAGTTTAGTAACATACGACCACAAGACAACGATTTTCTATATGGCCAGTCATTGTCACAAAATAAAGTTTATTACTGAAAGTGCAGCACAAAGTGATGATTTTGTCAATTGGGTGCTGCATATTTTATGGAGATATCAATTTTTTAATCCTTGCTTACCTGAAACCTTTTAACTACACATCATATTCAGGAACACAGTAAAAGCTGACTTTCCTAAAGAAAGAAGCCTGTAGCTTGCTTATTTTCTGAATCTCATTCTTTAATTTTTGCATTTTTATGCTGGAATTTCTCCTCCATTATGAGGTTAAGATTGTAGTTTCATAAGATCAATGCAAAAAGTTTTTGGAAATTACATTTTTTTTTTTAAGAAAAAGAATGCATGACGTGATACATAAGTGAAAAGATTTCAAGGAGGTATCAGTCTTGAGTTCAGTTTGACTGAGGACCAAATCACAGTTTGAAGATTTGTAACCATTAGTACAGACTGAAATTTTAAAATTCTCTGAGAGATTTATAATTGGGAAACTGGATACATGTTATGTGTGCCAAGATAAGATATGTGAAGCTATTGCCTTGTTGCCGCGAAACGTCACTACCGGCCATCACCTGGTTTCCGGGCTCTGGACCAGTAAGACGTTACTGCATTTTTCTGTCTAAACACTGGACCAGCGTGTCAAGGATTTAGCTCATCTTTTCGAAAACAGCTTTATAAAAAAGATCAGAGTATATTGCAATCCAACCTGAGATACCCTAGGGTAGATTTAGAAACATGAAGTAGAACGCAGGGTGAGTTTTTTTATTGTTTAATTTGATCCGTTTCAACAGTATTATCAAAAATGGAACTAGTCGGCCTAGCAAGAAACCGTAGATCTAACCTCAAAACTTTAAAATCTGATCATACATTATGAGAAAACTTTAGAGTCAATAAGCAATCACAAAAGACGAATCAATCGGTGCAATAATAAATCTAATTTGTATAGCTGTTAATTTTCTATCTAGTCTGAATTTTTTTATATAGATCTACTAGGAACACCTCAGTAGCCTTGACCGGGCAACAGTTAGTAGTGGCTAGTGTCACTATTAAAGTTCAGAAAAAACCTAAAAATAATATTGTGCAACAAGGCAATAGAAGAAAAACAAAATTAGAGATTTTTCTTTTATCAATGCAGCATCTGATTCATTAAGGGCAAGTGCGGCACTCAAGGGTGATTTTCTTTATTTGTTAAATGATACCTCTATAAATGTTTGATTTGTCATATATAACCCCCAAAAAGTGATTTAAACAACCAAATTGACCTATTTTTCAATTCCCGTTGGCATGGTAACAGAAAAAGATGCTGGCCATCTTGGATATAAACAAAATTTTCAAAGTCTTATAACTTCGGAATTGAGTAAGATATCAACCTTTTTTAAACATGAATAGGTTTTTAGGCTAAATTTGAAGGTTTTCAAATAGGTTTGTGGTTAGACAGAAAAGGGAAATTTTCATGCAATTTTGAAAAATATATATAGCATCAAATTTTTAGATTCATAAAAATTTATTTTCAAAGATGGAGGGAATTCCAAAAAGCCTTTGTGAAAAGCAAGATACCACTGCCCTAAAACTTCATGGCAAGTTTCAGACAAATCTTACAAAAAACACCAAAGATGTAAGAACATTTGTCGGAAAAAAATGCTCATTTTGAGAAAATGGCCAATAAAGTTGGAGCAAAATATTTTGGTTTTCTGACCAATTATGGGATGCCAGCTTCATATTATGGGCCTCCTTCAGCTCTCTCAAGCTCTTCCTGTTGCACCCTTCTCCTCTCGGCCATTGTCTTTCGTCCAGTTCATGCTGGCGGTCGCTCACGCACTAAACTGGCTGAAAACTTCACTCAAAAGCCAACAAAGCCCAATAAAAACAAATTAGTGTAAGAACAGATGATCTCTGTGTCGCGCTGTGACGTCACATCTTCGCCTCGATTTCATTGGGTGGTGGCAGCTCATGGGGCTGATTGTCATGTACAAATTAAAGAGCAGGAAGTCTCAATATGCAAAATCGACGCCATTTTAATAAAAACCGAGGGAACTAGGACAGATACTCCATATATGGCAATGGTTATGAATGGAGCTCGCTTCTTGGAAAAATTTATTTTAATTTAGATATCCAATTATGGTACTTCTGGTGGCATTGATAGGAAGGCTGAGACTTTGAAATTTCCATTGGTATATAATATGCCTATGTTTTTCAAGGGGTAGCAGGCCTATACAGCTTGCATAAATGGCAAATTTTGTCACATTTTCTTGAAAATCGACAAACTTTCTTTGAGGTAGTATTTTGGAATTTACAATAAAAGACATTTTTAGCCAAAGTTAGGCTTAATTACACTCCTCAGATGATTACAAATTGGACAAACTTACAAAACTACCCACAGTCAAAATTTGACGCAGTGACCCAACTTGACCTCAGAACCCCCCTCTGTAGAAGCTGCACTGGCCTTTAAAACATATCAGTGTATTTTCTGAGCAAGGCAATAATTAAATGTAATTCAGTTGCAAATGTGAAAGTGGATTTTTTGTGTGCTATTAGTGTAATAATCCTTTTTGAGTGCTATGTATATGATAATGATATAAAGGTTTCTTAGCATTTAAAGCTCTCTAAAGTTAACACAGAATTGAGTAATAGTACATATTTCATTGCTGTATTTCTATCATCACAGCATTTAATCCTATCTTATTTCCTTCTTTTAAGGAGCAAAGCAGTGGATACATTGCTGATAAAACAGTGAAAGCAGAGAAGAGAATACAGGCTTACCCATATGACACTGAGGCCTGGAGTATACTTATCAGAGATGCACAGGTGAAATTTTTGCAATTTTTAGACTTGGTGTCACCTCAATATAATGACTTTCACTCTTAAATCTTTAATTTCTGAAGAAAAGCAAAACCCTGGAAATACTTAAAACAATAAAGAATCTTGAAAAATGTAGGGGCAATTGAATTTTAGAATGAAGCAAGGAGATTTTGGTTTCATCAATAAATAGAGCTTAGCTTTCAAAAGGCCAGCTCATCAGGTTGTTTCATCTATAGGCAGGACACCCACTTACTGTTACCCTGGGACTCTATTTTATTCACATCTTTGTCACAAAAGTCTTACAAGGCTTATTCTTACAATTAACAGTGTTGGGTTATATCTATGACATCTTGCCAAAAGATAAAAAACAGTTACCATCTTCTACATGTAAATTTTTCATGAATAAATAAAATTCAGTATTACCACAACTTATATTTTATGGTGATATGATATTACAGAGCACTGAAATAGGATTTGATTCAGCTCTCAACAAAGATCAAATTAACCGAAAGTGGTCATGTAGGATGTGATTGTCATAGGAGAAATAAATGTGTATCTGTGCCCTTATAATTCACCTTCTTACACAAAAAGGGGTTTCCCTGAGATAATGCCCTGGATATGCTTTGTTTTTTTCAATCTCAATAGACTTTCACGTCAAAACACAGTCAATTAAATTAAAAGCTGCCCTTGATTATTACTAACCTTGCTTCAATCTCGGCACACATGCAAGCGTAGACAAGAGCCTCTTTTAAAATGTTTAAAAATTGGGCATGAATTGTTTGTGGTGTCAAATATGGCTTGAGACACTTGCAAACATGTGACGTGTCAAATTTATTAAAACTTTAAAATGTATAGGATAAGATTGTCTTCACCCTTTGTTTGAATTATATAAAATGCATATGCTTTAATTAATATTTTTTTGCTTTCAATTTTCTTTTCATGTGAAACAGATGCGAAAGATTGAAGATGCCCGAGGAACATACGAGAGACTTGTTGACCAGTTTCCTAATGCAGGCAAATATTGGAAGATCTATATCGAACATGAGGTTTCCTACATTTATTTTCATTTTATGCAAAACTTGGTTCCAAGAGTATCATTTTCTGTGAGGTGGTGTAGTTTAAATTTTGATCCATTATCAAAATTAGAATTGAAATGTATGTGTCATACAACGTCACACTGCAAACCCAAAGGTCCTTATGAAGAATTTCTATACAAGATCTTAAAACCAGTGCCTTACATTGGAGCCGCTTAATTCAGCAAAACACTGATGAAACAAAAGTAAATCATGTAATAGGCGTATTGATGGCAGACATATCAAACCTCTGTAGTCCCTAGAGATACAGAAGGCATTTCAGGGAGTTGATACACCTGCCATCAATTTCATGTTAAAAACATGCAATACTGGCATGCAATATTATAGATCCCTGAACAATCATTCAGTTACTAAACCTGTATTCACAATAGATCAATTTTCTTAGGAGAAAGCAAAATTGTTCATACATTTGTTCTTAATGATGGAATTCGCAAATGAAAGTTTCTCAGTGACATAAAAAAGGGAAAATAAAAAAAAAATGCTAAAATCTTTGTTAACATTACAAACTTTTGGTTTGGTAGCTTTGTCACCAAAAAAAAAAAATTGTCAAAGGTTTCCAACTCGTAAAAGAATAATTTGCTGATACCAACTCTTAAAAAGCATTGTCATAAGAAATATCAATATTCTTTCGAAAATCTAACTTGATAAGCTTTTTTGGCCATCTCATTCAAGCATGAAAGCCACCAGTTAGGGTTACAGAACACTGATACACAGCTGTAAATGCTGGTACTGGATTAAGATAAGTATGAGACTTATAAAATCAGCTCTACACTACTTCAAAGAAGCAAGAATATGGTTTCTGGTGTTAAACTGTGTCGTCAGAGCTCATAGCAACTGTTACATTCTCTTGCCTGTCTATCAGACCCACTATCATTCTGTTTTGCTAACTTCAAATTTCAGGTAAGTGCCCTTTCATACGTTTCCCAGGAGGCTATGCTAAATTCCCATTGAATGGGCCTGGTTGACTTGAAAAATAAAGGGTCAGTTTGATGTAGGTAAAGATTGGTTACAATTAAATCCCTACCTATCTCTATTGTATTGAACAATAATTCAGTTTAATATAACCAAAATGTCTGGTTTATGTTACATAATGTTTATTCAACATTTAAAATTTAAGTGAACCAGGTAATTTTTCCTTCATTGCATGTCTCAATGCTATATGTTCCTGTGTCTCTGTGTCATTGATGCTTGCTGTCATGGCATAGAGATGTTTATGTAGTGCTCACTTCCAAAGAACGAAGTAATTTGAAAGGAGCGACCCCTCCTCAGATTGACCATGTGGCCTTGTATGCTCACAATAATGTGATGGTTAGCAAACAAAAGCCACCAGTCTGCATCCATGAGTGCCATTTCTTCCCAAGATAATTATTGCGTATGTGAAGCATTGACTCAATAAATCTAAGATCTGCATAAGATTCCAGCAATCTTGTCTAAAAAACCATTGGGATTCTCAGTCAACATTAATAAATCATTGTCATTTGTAACTGTAGTGTGTATGCATGGTCAGGACTTTGATTATGTTTGTTCAGCAAATCGAGTTCTTTCTCTACCACTGAGGATGCTTTGAGTTGTTCCATAAAATTAGAGAGGAATTAATAGGCCTAATCGCAATGGGAGTCGTCATGCTTTTAGTCGTAAACTATTATAAGAGTGATGTCCCTTATACTTTTCCAAGAAAACAGAAAGTTTGGCACTGCTCCTTTGATTGTTGAGTACTTATGATTGGAAAACCAATTTCTAAGACTAAGATGCAATGATCAATCATTCAAATTTCAAGAATCAGATCAATGTTTACAGAAAAGTTGCCATCAGTAAATCTACATAATTGAGCAGTTGAAAAGACTTTAAGCTTGAATAGCTAACATGCCTGCTCCAGATCTAAAACTGGATTTTATGCTGGCAAAAAAACATTGATAATGATATATTGTTTTCATAAAATGATAAAAGGAAGACATTATATATAGAGAGAAGAATGTATTTTGCAATGTTCTGAATGGAAAATTAGTTTCAGATGCTGATTTAGTCTGATATAAGTATATCTAGATTCTGTTAATAGACATTCCAGGGGTGGGAGATCTTCCATATTGATTCGGAATTCCCATATAGAAAAATAAAACCGTCACAAAAACAGGAGGAGAGAGGGGGGCTTGACACATGTCTGTTCCACCATCTTTAAATTCTCACTTCCGGGTCCTCGCCGGGAGATTTTCAGTATAGCTCACATTTTCTGCTCCCATCCCTGACATTCCTTAGCCCTCACGTAGACTCTGGACCTTTATCAAATTGGTGCTGAAGTTTACTCCAGCCAAATGAATGCATAATAGCATCAAAGAAACACCATCTATGATAATAGAATTTAAATCTTGGTCGTAAACAATTTTTCTGAGAGTAATTTATTCTTTAATTTAACAAAGCAGAAAAGAAATTAAAAACGAATCCATGAGCATCCAGATTCCTATGCTTACGCAGAGACTTGATGTATACCAATGAATTCGTTATTGCAAAAAATATAGAAAATTTTTTTCACCTATAGTTGCCATAGTAATAGCTGCAAAATACATGATATTCAAAATCTGTCTCCTTCTACAGTTGAATTTCAAATCATTTGAAACGCTACCATTTTCTCCAATTCAATATCTAAAAAGCAATGAGGGTTTCTTTTTTTTTTGTGTCTTGAAATATAACTTTTCTCCTTTCTATGTATAACTGAAAGTAGCTTGGACACACATTGGCGATGAATAAAGTCAAATTTCAAAGAAAAAGTAAACATTATATCAATAAAAGCTTCTATTGTATTCCAGCTGATATGCTTGGCAAAAGATAAACCAAATTTTAAGAAAATCAGTTCATGAATCTTGAAGGAGATACTAAATATGTGGGACCTGAAAATGACTTGCGTACCGGAAATCCGCATTTTTTTCACAAAATCCAGAATTTTGCCGATTTGTGATTGGCCGTACCATACTTTTTGTATTAAACCTAGTCTAGGTTTAGCGGCACTTTGCATAAGTGGCATTAGAAGCTGAAGGGACATAAACCAAAGTAAGAAAAAAATTCAACAGTGCTAACATTACGACAAACCTTTCAAACTTATTACATGTATGGTGGTCTTGGCTACAGGGGTTGGTGTGAGGTGGGACAATTGTATCGGTGCAGTGCATAGAGGTATGGCATTCCCAGGCCTACCATCACTGATTATTGAGCATTGACGGCGGGTTGTGGATACTGTGATGTCACTCACCTGGACTGAAGTTTTTGTTCTATAGACATAACTTTAATGAGGAAAGCAAATACACAAATTCTGATGGCAAATTTGAAATCAGTGACCTTAAATTAAGAGAATCATTGGCAGAATTGCAATTTTAATAGAAATAAACAATATTGGAATAATTTTTTTGCCAGTTTTTAATCAACGAACTTCAAGTCAATGGTTTGGTCAAATTTAGTTATTTAGACTTTGAGACTATATGCGCAGTGTCTTACTTAATACAAGTCTAAAAAAAGTTAGCCTAATCTAGTGCTTTGCACATGCCGATATAAATCCAGCATGGAACTTTGAGGTTCGGTGCGAGACTTTCTGATTGAAACTAGGCTCTAGCCATTGTCAGATGTGTGATAATTATGAACTATATCTATAAGGCTGTAGATCTAGAACTTATGATTCAATGAATCAGGCCTGCGTACCTTTGATAAATCTCCTTCTTTTCTAAGCATCCAAAAGCAAACTGCTTCACACGAAACTTCCCATTCGCAAGAGACGACAGCATTGCACTTGAAAAGAATGCATCGAGGCATTCCGCATTTCAGGGATAGAAAAGGGGATTGATGCTCCTGCTGTTCTGTTGCCAAAGTGTCATTTTCTGGTAACAGTTCACATATTCACTTTCTCCTTTCCTTTACTTCTTCATAATCTTTGGTATGGCAGAAAAGAAATAATGGCAAATCCAATACCAAGGTTGCAAGCCAACTTAAAAGCTAGTGACGTGAAATACATGTACTGTGTTTGTTACTGGAAATAAAAAATCTGTCCCTCTATTTCACACTTCTTACAACAAATGAATTTTGACACCTTTTATCTCCAGTAGTAATTAAATTTTTTTGTTCTTTTGAATATTATTATGTTGGCAATAAAATTATAAGAATCCCTTGAACTTAGTTTGAAGTTTTTTGTCTTCAACTCTTTTTGGGAATCGTTTTCTGGTAACTGTTTATGTCATGACTACTTTTGGAACCAAGTTTTTATTTTCTTTTGAAAATACTTATTATAGGATTTGTTTTTAACAATAATACTAGTTGCCTTTTTGTATGTAAAGTTCATAACTCATATAATTTCTACTTATAATGAAATTTCATTTGGAATTATATGCTATTTCATTTCATTTGATTTTAAGCTGCTTTTATTGATAAAACAGTTTCAAAGAAAACAGTGTTGGTCTTATGTGAGTCTTATTCATATTTTCAGAAACTTCTTCCCACCCTTATTTAAAGAAGTGTATATAATTGCAAATTTAAATTATAAATGCAGCATGATGTTACTTAGCAGTTTTACACCATTGTGAGGTATAAAATGTTTGTATAAATGATACAAATGTGTTGGCTTTTCAGTATATCTAGTTTACTTTCCCACTTTTTGTGTTGTACAAATTGTCTTATCTGTGTTGTTTTATTTACACTTTCACATATTTTTCTGTTGTGTCTGTTTTTACATTGATCCATGCCTTGACTAAACACCAAACAGATTTGAATCCTTGGCTTCAGAGAGGAGATAACAATTTCTTGTTTCACAAAAGCGTTTATTTGTTATTGCATTTTTTCAAACATTAGTCAAATTTTGCAATATTTTTAAATGGGTAGTTGAAAAACTCTGCTAAAATGCCTAGGAATACCTCTTGTGAGGTCATGCCTCATTGTTGGGAGTAAATTGAGGCATAAATATTCATTTTCAATCCCACCATGCCTGTTTAGTCTTTAAGATTGAAAAAAAAAAGAGCTATGATTAGCAGATCAAAATTGTCCCCATTGCTTTCATCATTAAGTTCACGTCTTCTATTATTGTATCCTATAGGAATTTGATGACTGCAAACAGATGAAATTGGTAACCATGAAAGCGTGAAAAAAAAAATCACAAGCAAGGATATATTGTTCCGCTGCTCAAAAAAGAAAAATGAGCTTTTAAAATTTGTTGGTCATAAGTATTTATGAAGAAATTATATTATAAATAAGAACTTCAGAATTTTAGCTTTCACTAAAGATTGTAAATTATTCAGTCGAAATCCTCATAAAAATTCCTTTTGCGTTGAATCCAATTTAGCACTGTAGGTTGACCATTATTCTAAATAAAATTGATATATCTTGAGTTTGTCCCAAGACGTTCTTGTTATGGTTGAGATACTCTTTCAAATTAATACCTGTTACTGTTATTTAAAAAAAGAAATATTCAGCTGGCATTACAGAAAATAAATTGTCTTTTTTTTCTGTCAGTCTTGATGGGGTAAAAAGCATTATGGAAATGCACAAAAACCTTCTTTATTTGATAAAGAGCATTTTCTGGACTATCAGTACATAAAGACTGATAAAGTGTGAAATATCAAAATAATGCAGAATGTGGTGTGCCATTTCAAGTAAAGACATACAGTTTACTGCATCAAATCTCCAATTGATTAGAATCTGTGAGAGAAAATTGTTAGAATAAAATTTCAATCTTTCATTTGAGAATCTTTCATTCAGTTAATATCTGATGTGGTATAAATTGCTTAAGTTGGAAATTGTTTTGCTACAATGGTTACAATGTTGGCAATAACCTATAGATTTTATTTGTGGCATTTTTTTTTTTACTTAGTGAGCAAGTCCTCATGGGATTTAAAATGTGTGGCAATTTCTTGCCTTTCTCTTGGTATCAAAACTTGGGTTTTGCGGAGATAATTTTCAAGATTTCTGAAGAGACAGCCAGAAATACTTGTAATCAGTTTTTGTTCTTGAGTTAATCAGTGCTATTGTGGTTTTTGGGGGGTTTTTGTAGTTGTTTTTTTTTTTTTTGTTTTTTTCAAATTTCAGCGTTTAAAAAAGCCACAGAAACCAATTTTCATATTTCTAGAACGAGGAACTGTTTTCTCATATCAACTCAGCTGTGTTGCTATTGGGTCTAATTAAAAGTGTTGTTTGAAACAATCTGTTTCATAATTAGTGCAATGTTTACTGCACAACAGGTGGATTCTTCCAAACTGTACAAGATAATGCAGAGGCTGATCCTCTTTATTACTAACCAATGGAGCTGTGATCTGCGGAGGGCTCTTCAAAATGTTATGTCTCTCTTCTTTCAGACAGAGGATGCAGTCATTCACCCAGGGAATATCTTATTACTCTCATATCTCAGTGTAAATGTTTGTTTCTTTTAAAATAAAATAAACATTAATTTGATGTAGCCACGCATATTGTTGTTCACATTCTTTCCTGCAAATGTTTGTTTCAGCTTAAACTGAAGAACTTTGAACGAGTTGAAAAGGTCAGTAATTTCTTCATGTATATACATTTCTATTATATATGCTTTTCTATTAAAATTTGTCAGAAAAAAAACTAAGCTTTTTCTGCCTTCGTTTGAATTAAGTGTTTTCTCAAATCTTGATGTTCTGTCCGAGTCTTCATTGTTAGTGGAGCTAAATCATCGTAATGTTCTTTTTTTCTTCACTATTTGTCGTAAATTTCAATCAATAAATTTTGAAGGCTCATACTGAATATTTGGTTGGGTTTTTTTTTGTTGTTGTTGTTTTTTGTGTGTGTGTGTTTTTTTTTTTTATTCTTATTATGATACAACTTTGTTTGATTAGTCTTGGAGTTCATAATTAACTCTTTTCCATTTTTAAAAAAAAGATTTGTCAATATAATTATGAGATAGTATTACTATTTGCCACTCTTAGTATGCTGTGCTTTAGAGAAAAAATGAAGTTCAACAAGAGAACAACAATGATATACAAACCATTGGAAAAGTTTACAACATGCTCAAAAGCATTCTGTTGTTACATATCAAATTTTATCAAATAAACTTATTCTAATCAACAACTTTTTTTGTAATTTAGTCTGCTTTTATGGCTTTCAATTTATATGTTTGTTACTCAGTGTGTTACAGTTTAGTGCAAGTTCATGTTTGCCATTTCAATCTCTTGCTGTTGCATTATGATCTGTATTACACCTGACTAAAAATTGCATTGCGTGGTGCATTGGCTGTTGGGTGTTTCTGTATGGACTTGATGTGAAAACAGCTTTTCCAGAGATGTCTTATCAAGGTGCTCAACATAGAATTGTGGCGGCTCTACCTCAATTACATCAAAGAAACCAAAGGATCTCTCCCATCATACAGGTGATCTGATAACATTTCCCTCGGCTTAACTTTGAATGTGGCAATTATTGTTTTTAAAATGCAGATAAATTGGTACAATATTCCAGTGAAAAAACATTTTAATAAGTTTTTTATAAAATTGTCACTTATGACTTTAGAGGATATAATAAACATTTTCCTTTGAACTGTACTCCTGTATTGCAAGTGTAAAATTGACTTGATTTAAATAAATGCTTCTCTTGTGAGCACTTTGGTTGGGCATTTTACTTGTATACTGGGTTTTTTTTTAAGTCATTTAAATAATATACTCGCAGAAAAAAAAAGTATGCATCAATTTTGAGGATAGTTTATTAACATCATGTCTGAAAAACCAAGTACAGAACAATTGATAATGATCCAAAATCCTGAGTGAAAGGGTTTTTTGTTAGAATTGACGCAAACTTTTTCAGTCAGAGAATACTCAAAACAAGCGAATGAAACCATTGCATGTAGATTATAAAAAAAAAAATATCAGTTGTCTTGCTTTTCTTAAATTCAGTCATGAATCATGCACACTTTCTCTTTTCCAAGATATGTAAATTAAATTTACACTTCTACACTTATTTTGCTTTTCTTTTTCAATTTTTTTTCTTTTATTTGTAAAAATTGTTCTCCATTTCAATGAAATAAAGGTCAATGTTTTCAGTGAAAACTTTTAATTAAGTTTTGAAAACTTGTGTCCATTCCCAGTGTTTAAAAAATGTTAGTGTTTTTAATGTGTGTGTGTGTGTCTTTTTTGCACAGAGAAAAAATGGCTCAGGCGTATGACTTTGCATTGGAGAAAATTGGTATGGATATAATGTCTTATCAGATCTGGGCAGAATACATCAGTTTCTTAAAATCAGTGTAAGTTTTCATCTTAAGCCTACAATGTGATCTACTTGATTTAGAATGTGTGTTATGAAAATATTTCAGAATTGAAAATGTACTTTATAGATTATTGATTCAGCTTAAATAAAGCCAGCTTCGGAATACAATGCATAAGGCCACCTAAAAAATTTACAAAAACTTAAAGGCAGGGGCCCAGGTCCCAGTCCTACTGGGTGTAATATAAATACCCCATAATATAATAAATAAAATTTTGAAAAACAGCATCTTTGGTTTTGCTGATAAACAAAAAAAAAAAAAAAGCAGAGTTCGCAGCAAAAACCAGAATGTACAATGTTACAACTTGGTCAACTTCATACTTTGATTTTCTTTTTAATAAACTTTAAAAAAAAAACTATATAATTTTTTTCTTTTTTTTTTTTTTTAAAGGAGCTTTAGTAACTATTAAATTGCAAATTTAAGTTTCAATCAGTCATCTATTAGACTATTACTACCTGGAATATCAATGTTCTTTGCTTCTTTTTTTTGTTTATCTTTTCCCCTCTCATTAGAGTGCAATAAAATCAAAACAAAAAAAAAACCGATGTAAAATTTTTATACATTAATATTTGTCATATCTTGGGAATACATGTATGTAGATATATAATTTAAAACACTAGATTTTTGGCATTTTCAAACATTGAAACTCACAATTTGAAACATTCTGTAAATTTTTGGGTATGGTTGTTTATCCTTGTGTGTAAGGCTGGACATTTGTTACTTTTTTTCTCAACAGAAAAATTTTTCTCTATACATAATACTTTCCTTTTCCATCTTTTTATTTTAAACCAATTACCTCGAAATGTAAGGCCTGAATCATTGTATCAATATCAAGGGCTTGATTTATCACATTTGTTAAGATTCTAACATAATTTTCAAGTAAAGCAGAGTTTGTGAACCAAAATTGAGTGTTCCCCAAAGACAGTTTTGAGAAACTTGTAACAAAAAACAAACGAAAAAAAAAGTGTCAAAAGTCTTGATACATGTGGCTCCCGTATTCAACCGAAGTTTTTCAAATCCAATCAGTTTTTTATTACCTATTGGAACTAAATCTTTTTTATATCTCGGTTTTGGAAAAAATAAATGGCGATATGGATACTAGGTTTTCAACTTCTTGTCTCCAATTCAAGAAAGAGAGTAACCAGTAGCAATTATGTTTTTGTTGTTTTTTCTTTCTGTGAATGCTAAATGGATTGCTTTCTATAGGGAAGCTGTTGGCTCCTACGCAGAGAATCAAAGAATTACAGCAGTGAGAAAAGTGTACCAGCGTGGTGTGACAAATCCCATGATTAACATTGAACTCTTATGGAAAGACTATAATGCCTATGAGACGGTAAGTGAATAGTTGGTAAAATAGTTAAATAGTGCCTATGAAACTATGATTGAGCTTTTGGTAGAAGTGATAATTTTAACAAACAATGACGAAATTTTTTTTTTAATCAATAAGCATCTTTAAATCTACAACGAAGAATTAATTATTTCTGAGACAGTTCTTTAGTTCAATACCAATTTTTTTGGGATATTTGAAGGAAATTCTTTTATTGCATTCATGTTTGCCTATTTGTGCTTTTAAGAATTCAAAATTATCAAGTTTACTGGATCATTTCATATTTAAATATTTGTTGAGCAAATAAAAAAGAATTGTAACGAATGCTAAGTAAAGTACAATGTATACTTTCAAATCATAAAATATTTGAAGCTGAGTTATTTTTTCATTCTAATCCACATTCTTAAAGGTTTTTTTAAAAACAAAAGCAGGCGTAATATCTAATTTACTTCTTAAATAGTTCTTTGTAGGCTCTGTTTTCTGTAATAGATCAAGAATTAAACTTAAAAACACAAGCCAATGAATAAATATTGAAGAACAAAAATGAATGAAGCTGGATGCAATGCAACAAAATTCAATGTGTTTGAGTCAAAACTAATACATTTATAACTGTAGGCCTGTTTCACTTCAACCAATCCTTAAGGCCATGTAAATCATGCACTAGATTTCACTTTATTTTCCTTAATAAAGATAGCTATGCAAAAGCAGTCTTTAAAAATCGAATTTTCATCATCAGTGGTTAGCCAGAGGAATGAGTTCACAATCTTCAAGATGGCTGTATTAATTACATACAAAATTACAAATCCACTATGTAGCTTATTCTAATTTTCTCCTCCGTCTTGAAAATTTCAATCATTACTTTTTGCTTTTCTATTTTGTATGAATTTTATGTTTAATTTGTTGGTGAAGAAAATGAAGATGCATTGGGGAAAATTATCATATTAAGTATTTTAATCAGTATTAAAATTTCCCTCTGATGAAGTGCAACCAGAGAATATTAATCAGGTTTTGGTCAAAATCAGGCCCACCGCATAAAGTTGGTGGCATCATTATGAGCTCATTTTGCTTCCTTTAAACATTTTGGGACACTTATTAATTCAGCTGTTTGAAGATAAAAATAAGATAGAGTTGTTAAATCACAGTTTTTAAAGTTGGTGTAATTTTTCTAACCTGAATCTTGTTTCAAGAAAAGTTGACCTATGCCTGATTTCCTCTGATTGTGGTTTACTTGCGAGCAGGGATGGCTCACTGTAACTTTAAATGATTTTTTAAAAAACAAAGGTGGTCAGTATGATAAGGATTTATACATTACACTTGATTTTGTTTGAGCAACAGTTCTTCATATTCAGCAATGAATGTTTGGTATTATTTTGTTTTTGATCTAAGTACACCTTACTTTCAATTTCACTACTTTTTTCTTTAGATTAACAACTAATTTTCTTTTACATTTCCTCATTTAGAACATAGATCCCTTTCTAAAAATCTATTGCGTTTTTTGCCTCTGCTGAATTTAAAAAAAACATATGCAACATTTTATCAAAGCCACCTGTAAATTAAAATGTATATGATATAACTTATTACCTGAAAAAATGTGTTGTTGAATTGAGTTTTCTTTTTTCTTACCTTTTTTTTTATCTCAAGAGCATAAATAGCCTGATAGCCAAGAAGCTAATAGAAGATCGCAGCAGAGAATATATGAGTGCCAGAAGGGTTGCGAAAGAGTATGAGGTGGCAACCAGAGGTCTGGATAAAAACAACCCATCTGTTCCACCTCAGAATACTTACAGTGAAGTCAAACAGGTAGATAAGTTTGTATGAAGCATCACTAGAGTTTTCCAACATTTTAGAAATATATTTTATATATCATTGCAGGCAAACTACGCTTTTTTTTTGTATGTAGGAGATTGAAGTAAAGATTTAAATATTATTTTTGTGTTGATTAAGGCATTACAAAATGTTAAAAACGTGATCATCATATGACTATGAAAAGTTTAAATTTTATTTGAATGTTACTTTTGCATTTTTACATTATGGTTTTCCTTAGATTTCAGATTCAGGCAGAAATTTTTTTTTTGAGTGCTCAATGTTTATAATGGGCTTTTTAAAGTTATTCCTTGTTTCCAAATGACATGTACAAATGCATGTAGGAAGTTTTTGTTTTTCAACTGTCTTTCTTTTAATTGAATCAGCTGTCTCAAAAATAGGGCAGTTCTATTTAGAAAATCTAGATAGCCACACAAGAAAGTAAACAAATTTTGACAGTTCCTAAATGTCAAAAAGCCTGACTGCATGGTGGCTTTACAAAAAAAAACAGTTGCTAAGTACAAAATATTTAATACAGATAAAAAAAAAATATAAACACACATTAAAAAATCCAAACTCTTGAACTTTTATACCATCAAATGTGTTGCTGAAATAATGTCTAATGACATGTATAGTAAGATACTTTCAAGATGAGTAGCCCAATGCGTAACAAAAGGAATTTATCAAATGCAATAAAACTCAAGGTTCTGAAAATCTATCTTGAGGGTCTATTATTGTCTGCAAGAGTTTGTCACTTTCAAAATAACTTAAAGAAAACTTTGAAACAGCAAAGATGTATTTGCCAGACAAATGTGGAGAATTTTATGGACAGAGAAAAAAGATGAGCCACTCAGTATTTTTTTAGTTTTTCAGTTGACAACGAGCTGAAAATAGGTCACAGAGTGGGAGATACAAATCTAGTAGGTCTGTTGGGTTAGGATCTCATATGTAAAGAAAACTTTGTTTTTTTTTTTGTTTTTTTTTTTTCAGGTGGAGTTATGGAAAAAATATATTGCATGGGAAAAGAAGAACCCACTTCGTTCAGAGGACCAAACTGTAATCACAAAAAGAGGTAGGCATGTTTAAGTATTGCATGTGGGGAAAAGCCATCATTTGCAGGTACAGAGGGGTCTGCGTATAATAAACTTAATTTAGATAAATTCTTGTTTAAAATGATCTCTTTCTCCAAAACCAATTTTTTTCTCCTTTATCTTACTAATCAGCGTCTGGTTTGTATGAATAACTTTGCTTAACATAAACTTTTTGTGTCTGCCTGAAGTGTAAACTAGCAACACAGTTGTGTATTCAGTGCATTTAAACAAAGATGCCATCCCAAAAACACATTCCCTCAAAGTAGACTGAAGTCTGAGCATTAGCTTACAAATTTTCTAGTTCCAAGGCACAAACATATATATATATATATATATATATATATATATANNNATATATATATATAAGTGTTATTTTTAACTTAGGATGACCGTTATTTTTACAGTAAAGTGCACGCTTGTGCACCCCGGCCATAACTGACAATCTAATGATGACTTTCAAAGAAAAATATATTTTTCCCCTAAGTGAGAACATTTTAAAACTTTCAGAAAAGTTTCAAATTATTCTGTTGAAAAATAAAAGATATATGTTTTTAAATGGTCGTCATAAAGTTTCTAAGGATTTGGGAGGCATTAGGATGACCATCCTTATGTCGACCTATAAGCTTTATATCGACCATCAAAAAATGGAGACTTAGGCCACCCAATATATAAGCTCTTAATAATTTTAGAATGATATAATTGTTTGTGTGGCTGCGCTTGTAGTGTTATCATCGCCCTCCGCCCACCCATTCGAAAGGCTGCGTAAAAATTGTATCGACGATTCAAATTTACTTGCTTGTTCTGATTTTGTTCATCTCGGCCAATGTAGACTAAGATTTCACTGAACTGAAATATCTGAACAATATTGTTTATTTATGCCCTATGCCTTGGCTGAGAATGACCCGCATCAAGATTAGGGATCAATGCTGAATACAGCCGCTTTACACAATCATATACTTTTAACAAGAGAAACATCTTTGAAATTCAATTTTATTACTTTCTTTCAAACAACTAAGAGTTTGTAAAGGAATGATGGAGCAGAGACCAGAAGCATGCATCATGAGGCCATTTTTGTGCCAGTTAATGTTTGTAGCAACGTCTACAATGGATT
>BLXT01007846.1:95009-106025 GCA_019648995.1 Plakobranchus ocellatus
CAATTGAAATGGACCGTTTCGATGTTCTTCGTTGTTTGGGGCAAGGGTCTTACGGGTATGTACCTTCTTAAGTTTCTGTAGATGTGCAAGTAAAATTCAACCTGAGAAGTAGAGTCAAGAATCTAGATCAAGTCTCTAAATCCTACGATAAAGAACTTAAATTTAGAACTAGAATCCAGGTCTAGATCTACATGTATTGTATAGAGATAGACAAGATCTAGTTCTAGGCCTTAAATGGATCAAGCCATGTCGGCGCTTTTTCTTTTGTTCCCACCCAGACTTTTATATAGGCCTAGATGATCTAGATCTAGCTATAGGCCTAGACCTAGATCTACTCTGATAGGAACAAACAAAAGTGCGACAAATTGTGTAGATTTTGTGTCAAAATGGTTCTACTTTCATTATAACTTGGCCTGCAACCTCTTCGTTTTGTCGATAGCTCATGAAAATAGAGCTAGATCAGATAATATAGGCCTAGGCCTAGCTATAAAAAAGTCAAGGTGGGAACAAACAAAAAAGCGCCGCCATATCTTCACTTGAAATCTAGATCTAGATCTACCCTGATCATCATTCTGAATCTAGACCTAGCCTATTGTTCACTCTTGATCCAGACCTAGCCATAATGAAGTTTATTTGAATCTATATCAGAGGCACTGGTGGAGCCACTATAGTCCCTACCTTTTCCACCTTTAATAGTTGGCCATTTCAACTGTTGCATGGCATAAATGACAAATTGAAGGCAAATTGAGACAACCTTGGATATGTCTTTCTTGTTGATATTACTCATAAATACGAGTAAAAATGAGTAGAAAAATAAGTCATAGTGAAATAATCAAAATGGCCGACAAATGTGGTGGACAAGCTAGGGACTGTAGTGCTCAACCAGTGCCATATCAGATCTAGATCAAACATTAATGTATTTTCTAAATTAAATGAATTTATAATCAAGATCTAGATCTTGATCTAGTCTGGATCTAGAACTGATTTATAAATATAAGATGTAGACCTCGATGGTTTCCATAAAAAATGTGTACATATTGGCTTGATTTCGTCAGACCGACACCTAAGGAAGACAATGATATTTTTCAGTTTCATCCAAAGGATGTTTTCTTTAATATTAGCCTCTGAGTTCTAGGGGAGGCATGAGAAGGCTGTGACCAGCAGTGTTGATCGAATCTATCTAGATCTTGAAGTCTTTTTTGTATTAGATTGCACCCATTCTGTAAATCATTATTATGCAATCATATGTCAAATTGAATTTTTGAGGAATACTGACAAGCTGTAAAAAAAAGTTCCCATTTTAAGTATTTAAAAAAAATTAAAAACATGCCTTGGGGTAACAAAATTACCCCACATGTAAGGATAGGGTTAAACGTTTTAAATGACATTTTTGTTGTTTTATATTATAAGGGTTGCATTTGTTTTATCTGGTGCTATAAATTAAATCCAGTTCAAGAAGAATAGTGGTTAATAAACCCTGTTTCAGTATATTTTGAAACTCTGCACTTGGGTCCTTTATACTGAAAAGAGATGCTATTTATGCTGGCTGAGGTGAAAAGTACAATTTTGCATGCCCTAGAAACTGAATAAAGAGCAGTAAATGCTAGCAGACAACAGGAGGATCAACGATAGGTAAAGCTAATACTTTTGGAAAAAAAGCACCAAATGAAATTAATGAACTCATTGCTACTGATTATTTGGGACTCAAATGTTGATGCGATGATACTTTAAGGTATTCTTCATCACCACTAAATGTGATTATTTTGTTGCAATGTTCTGAAGGATAAGAGGCAGTTAAGGGAAAAACACATAGATCAAACAAGTGACGGCGAGAATCATCACACTACATAAGATGCTGGTTATCAACTGCTTGCTGGTGTTGAATCTACAATATGGAACGAAGTAAGACATCAATGTAAATCGTCCTTGGTATCATTACGAGAATGGAAGATCAATATGACATGTGTGTGGCAGTGTGAGCTATAAACTTGTGGTCAGGGGAGTTCTTGTCTCACTGTGGAAGGATGTGGTTCCGTATGTTTGAGCTTTGGCTGTGGCATGGGCTGGTGGAGAAACTCTTCAAGATTTTTGGCAGAAAATTTTTGATTTTATATATCTCTTTCTAAAGAAGTCAAGTGGACCAGTCAAAACTATTTGTGTTATCAACAGTATGTGCAGGGGTCATAGATATTCAAGATTGCTCTCATCGTCCTCAAATGTACACCTGTATTTGGTGTTGGCTATGACCTACAATCAGACGAAGGAAAGACTTGCGAGTATTTAACTGTTCATGTGTATTCAAGTGGTAGCAGGGAGTCATATATGCTCAAGATATTGACAGAAAAGTTGTCTCTCTATATGGGAATCAGTCATTAGCAGAAACCTAACTCAAGTTCCTTGGGAATGACCAAAAATTTGAATCACTTTCCTTTCTTTGAAGTGTTAGAAGCGCAGGATTTCTTTTTTTGTCCAGGTCTTTTCCATTTTGTCATCTTCATGTAATACCTTGGTTTTGTGGTGATTAAGACCAGGTGTTGTCTTTCCTCTTTTTAAGAGGTTAACTTTGCTTCATGTTCAAGGGATAATAAGATAGACAAGATGAAAATTCTTTAATGCCGTCCATGCTTGTATTGGCTTCAAGTTCAGAGGGTCCAATTCTGGTCACTTCAGATTATAAAATCAAATTGAAGAAAAGCCAAAGAGAATAAAATACTTTAACATCTTAAAAACATTGATTTATGAGAGTTCGAATTGTCAGGCAGGCTTCGGCTATTCAGGTTTCTACTGTATATGCTCTAGTGTATGTGCGGAAGAAGACACCAGATAAGTGGTGATCTTATTTGTCATTCTCAACGCTTTGATGTATATTTGTATAATTGTGTGTGTGTGTTTATGTGTGTGCAAAATCTAAGAACGATTGAATGTAAAGATTGGAATAAAGGTGTGAGGGTTCTTCAGATCAATCAAACATTTTTTGAAGAATTTTTTACCCAGGCTCTTGTTTTGGAGATAAATTGAAGAAAGGCATTAATGCTTTAAAAGTTTCATTTAAACTGAAATTGTTGATGTCTATCCGTGTTTAAATCAATAACGTAAAATTTAAGAATAGATTTTACGTTCTTATTTGGTCAATATAAATATTTACCAAATTTCACACAGCTGTTTCTCTTTTATTGTATTGCTCAAATTTTTCTCATTGATAATCATATTGCCATGATGTTGCAATTCAAACAGAAAATTCATTGTCTTTGACATTTAAAATAATTTCAATCTACATCTGTTATCTGTAAAAGCTCTTTTTTGCATAAAAAAAAAAAATTACACTTTAATAAATTACATGTAATAGCTCCTCATTTAGCCATTAATTTGAGGGTTGATGGCAGTGAGACGATGTGAGAATGCCAAAAATATTAGAGTAGGCGTTAGCTTTAATACCTAATCATTGTTTTTCTGGTCTATTTTCCCAGGACTGTACTGAGAGTGCAAAATCGCCAGACCAAAGTCCAATTTGCCCTGAAAGTCATGGCGATCATAAGGGGTGAGGTGAGTGGAGAAGATAATGTTTTTGTATAAATTTTTTATCTGTTTGTAATATTCAAAAATAAAATTTATATGTATATCATTTTTTCACAATGACTTGGGTGATTTCCATATTCCTTATTTCTTTTGCTCCTTACAGGTTGACTATGTCCTGTTTGAGCGAGAGATAGGTGCCTTGAACATTTGTCAGCACCCAAATGTGGTGACATCTCTGGAGTCATGGCGGGAGGAAGTGCTCTTCTCTGGAGTTCTCACCAACTGTCACATGATAGTCATGGAACTGTGTGAGACCTCACTGAGACAGAAGTTACTTGACAATGTCCATGGGGGATTTGAGATCCACAGCATCAAGTTCATCACTGCCCAGCTCATCAGAGGCCTGGACTTTGTACACAGGTAAGGTATTGGGATAAATTACTAACAATGGTCTTCTTTCAAGTTGTTTGGCATCCATCTGGTCTTGAACATCTGAAATTCAAGGAAGAAAACACTTAGAAATTTCTCTGTGTAGCAATTCTATTTAGAAACAAAACATAGCTGCTATTTTTTTTTAAGGCTGTAAACTACAGGATAAATTCTTATGCTCGTGTAGGAAAATCATTGACAAGGTGATATATCCATTCCAGAAAGGGTATGGTAGAAATTATCTGAATCTTTATTCAGTAGCAAAGTCAGAGCTATATGCCCATATCATGCTTGCATTTTGTTTGGTATTATGGGCCCTAGAATTGATAGTTTCACAACATATTGCAGCAAGACATTTGGAATTCATGTGAATCGAAAAGTGCAATTTGGGTGTGATGTATCTATGAAAAAAAATTGTAATTATGGTCACTGTTAGGACCTATCTGTGGCTGATGAGATGAATTATTGTAATGTTGAATAGGTCTTTCTTTGCACGTTTAAATGTACCAACATATTCCATTAGTGAAGATGAATGTTCGGGTAAAGTGTCCTTCAGGGTCGGCAAGTCTGATTAAAAACATGGCTATGGCAAAATTTTCCTTCATAGCTTGATTATGGGATGGCATGTTAAGTCGTGTGGTCTTTGATTTTTTTATATTTGCATGTATTTTTTTCTCTCTCTATTGCAGCAAAGGTATCATGCACAGAGACCTGAAGCCTGATAATATTCTCTTAACCAGCAAGGGTATAGTCAAGATTGCTGATTTTGGGATGAGCAGGCCAGTCAGGTGAGTGCGTTAAGTTGTGATATATTTGGTTATGATTCATGTATTCCTTACACATGCATTCTTTGAGTGAGCATAGATCATCAATTCAAATGTTGGCTTTTGAATAATGTCATGAATAAATAATCATGACTTTGATTTTTTATTTCAAGCTTTGTGTCTCTCATCCTGAAATCCTGGTAACTGGCAAAAATTCAGATCCTAACTTCCCCACCCCCTTACCTTTTTCCCAAAGTTAGATCTTAAACTTGGTTTGTTTGCTTTGTTGGTGGGAAAAGAAATAAACAGTGTTTCCTTTGGTTTCACTTAAATGTTACAGACATTGGCAATCATCTTCTACCTTTCAGACATGTTCTCAGTTAACCTTATAAGATCATAATAATAAGGTTTTTTCCTGAGAGGAAAATAAAAGAAATGGGGCTAATGGGAAGATTAATCATAGGAGAGAGCAGGCCATAATTACTTTTTTAACCTGAGATAAAAAGTTTAAAAGAGTAGCACAACAAAATGCTATAATTCCATGAGCGTTAAAGGACCCAGTGAATAGGCTAGGAAGACAAGGGCACAATTTTTAGATTTATAAGCTGCTCAGCATTTTACTTTTGTGAATTTCTTAAAAGCAACACCTTCATCTTGCTTTGGAAGTACCGTCCCCCATCAATTTCATTAACATCTTTCTTTCCTCGTAATGCTGAGACAGTCCAGAGCATGTGTACACTCCAAAGAGAGTTACTCTGTGGTACAGAAGTCCAGAGCTGTTGCTGATGGCTACCAACTACAGTTCTGCTGTGGATCTCTGGTCATTGGGCTGCATAGTAGCAGAGATGTTCTTGGGCGAGCCTTTACTTCAAGGAAACTCTGAGATCACTCAGGTTGGTGAACTTCACTGGTATCTTTATTGGATGGGGATCCTGTGATTTTATGAATTATAGTCAGCGCATTTCTATTCAAATATTGACCATTTATTAACTTTACCCCCGAGCTAGAATTTTCATTTTCAGGGGTAAGGTCATCGTGTCACGAGTAGTACATTGTATTCTTTGATTTTGAAAATCAAACATTCTTTTGTTATCACTACTGGTCATTCTGTACTTAGATTTCAGGCATAATGTAGCAATGACAACAACAAAATTTTATTTGTTTTTTGTTAAAGCTGTTTATAACTGAGTATGTTTGTCAGCTTTATCTCAGCTGAGCAAGACGCTTTCTGAATTTCTAAAATCCATCAACAAATAAAGAAGTTACATATTTTTTTCAGATAGCCTTTGAAGAGTAAAAATCACTCAAAATCAGTTACTTTTTAGAGAATATGTATGAAACTTCACAATCTTTTGTAATTTTGAATGCAGAATCCAATAGCTACAGTTAAATGCTTATTGCAAATTTGATAACTTGAGAGGTCAATCTCTCTCACATAGTGGGTTACTTAAAAGAACTCGGGTATCTTAAGAAATATCTGAGGCTTAGTACAGATTCCTTTTAAAGTTTTTCTCCAAATACTTTGTTGGATTTTTAATGAATTTTTATCTCTGTTTTAATTTGCTTGAGTATCTCGTGGAAGCCTATGAATGAATAGGCAGAGACAGAGAATAAATGAACTGAAACCCTGAGTTCACCGCTTAATGGTGGACTGGGTATACATATAATCAATCAATCTGTTACGTGCATTATGATTCAGAATTGCTTTTGCGTACATCAATTTCTTCTAGTGTCATTATTTTTTTCAATGCCTAAAATATGGGGATAGTCTTAGATAAATTTAAAACTGTACACCTTGATACCATTTTCATAATTTGGCCCATGGTTTGTTTGGACTGATTTCGAAAAAGGGTAACAGGAGAGAAGAGATCTGCTAGTCTGTAAAACATTTTACCGATGAAGCGGTTGGAAAGAGGGAACAAAAAAAACACCTAAGGTGTTGTGTTTGGCTTCCACCTCCTTAAAATATGTCTAAAAATATATGTCTTGAAGATTGTTTAAATGAGTCAAAGGTACTTTTTAAGGATGTATTATCTATTGGCTGGAAACTAAGAAAAGTTTATAACAAGATTAAAGAAAAATGGTTAAAATATTATGCTGTTAACAAATGATATTAATTCGATCCCTCACAATATTCATCTAGTTCAAATTTTTGGTTAAGAGCACTTATACGTCCATTTTATATCCACTATTATCAAGACACAATGCAAAACAAGAGATAGAAATAATAATCTTTCATACTAGTCAATGTTAAGAGCAGAGAGAAAAAAAATGTTAACATCTTGTCCTGTGCTTTTCTTCAGGTAAATCCTTTGATTGCTTATTTTGTCTTTGTAATTTTTATTTTATCTTTTTTTTCCTTGACCATTTCAGATCACCAAAATTGTGGAACTGATTGGCCCTGTGAATCGAACTGTGATGCCCCAATATTTACATCTTCCTCTACTGGATGTGGTAGAACTCCCGCAGCAACAATCGCCAGATGTATGGGCAAGGGTAGGTCCATTCCTCTCTCAGGACTCGGAAGGTTTGTCTCTAATTGCCTGTCTTTTGCAGATTAACCCGGATGATCGCTTGTCTTGTGCTGATGCGCTATCTCACCCTTTTGTTGTGAATGAAGTTGATGCTTTACTTTCAGGCCAAGAATCTCTTCCTGGACATCCTCAAGCTCCTGCTGATCAGAACAATAATGGCTCACCTGAGGTGATCATTATTGAAGATTCATCTGAGCTGGTTGATGGAAACAACCCACCTGAGCTCGAAAGCAGCAATGACCCTCCTAATGTGCAAGATGATGGTGGCGTTTCTGAGGCGATTGCTAATGAGGATTCACATGAGCCTGAAAGGGATGAGGTAATTGTTATTGAGGATTCCCCTTAATCGTCACTATTGGCTATCAGGTAAGTTTTCATAAGAAAAATTTGTATATAATTTTGTATACTATTCATATTTTTTACCTAAAGCATAGCTGGGGTCTTGATCTGTGATGGACAGGGAAAATCTGCTACTAGTCTGTGAAGCAGCACATTACTGAGACCTCTGTGTATGATTGATGACCTGTATACCTGTACATGTACTTTTTTTCAGCTAGATCTCAAGCCTTTGCCTGACTCTAAAGTTAATCCTCTAAAGTCAACTCTGCAGATAAGTGTTCCCTTCCAATGCACTTTTTGGAATTACTTTGCTGGCATTAAATAAAAGGAACCATCATGTGCTGTTGCCTTTTCTTTCCACATGCATGTGACCTTTTTCTCATTCATTCTGAGATTACTTACCTACTTCATTCCCTCATTGGGTCTTTCTTTTCAGATTTTCTCTCTTCTCTTTTTCCCTGCCCTTTCTTTTTTTTCTGTTTCCCTTCCAATGTGTTTGTCTCTCCCTCCACCCTTTCTCTCTTTCTGTCTGTCTTTCTTTTCTCTCTGTATTGCTCTCTCCTTTGTGTTTCTTTTCCTGTTTCATGCACACCTTTGTCAACCTCTTTGTATTATATATGATGGTGCGTCTAGCGCTAGCTACCATTACTGTCATCGCTACTACTACTACTACTACTACTACTGCTGCTGCTGCTGCTGCTGCCACTATCACTGCCACTACCATTTCTACTATCACAACTTTTATTACTAATACTACTACTACTACTACTATGCTGCTGCTGCTTCTGTTGTATTTTGTTTTTACTGTACATATAAGTTCATGTCATATGCTAAAGCTTTCTGTAAATACATTTTCAGCCCTTTCCTTAAAAAGTCGTTCTTTTACCATTTGTTTCCTTAAATGTGATGTGATATATGCAATATTTTACATATTCCTTTTTTATCGTATCTTTCTAATAAAGCAGGAGTAAGCCAAACCATTCATGGAGTCCATTCTTTGCTGCAGTGTGTAAATGTCCTGTAAATACAAGTGTTTGCTGCGTGATATATATTTCCTGTACTATACAATTTACACCATTACAATACTAGAAAAAAAAAACTGATCCTCCACGAGGTCCATTCCTTGTCGTGGTGTGGAGGCTTGTGTGCCCCGTTTACCCAAAGAGCTATGCTGGCAGGGATTGAATTGACATCCCTGGTAGGGTCTCCCATGCTGGACAGGTCAAAGGGCAGGGGCCAGACGAAGCATGGACCAGATTGACGGATGCTTAAGGAACTATATGATCAACAAAAATGAAATCCAATTGAGAGATTTTTTTGCTTTTTTTCCAAAGCCAGGTGACTCCTGCTGCAAAGATGTTTGTGAGATCCAACATGATTGTAGTCCTTTTCCTTTTCACCCCTGTTTTTAAAAAATAATGTTTATATGTGATGCTTTTTTTATCTATCTGTGTTAATCTTCCATGGAAACTAGAATAAAGAGACTTTCCCACACTTTCAAAAGGTGGCAGTTTTTTTTATTTGCCTCTTATTGAGAGTGCTGTTTCTTTTCTACTTTCCATTCACTGGTCTCTACCTCATTGTCAAGCATGAAATATTTTAATGAAAGCTCACAATGTGGTGGTGATTCCTGCTGCGTGGATGTTGGTGAGATGCTTGTAACAACATGCTTACTGTATTTCTTCTGTTCATTCCTTTCAAAAAATAATGTTCAAATGTGATACTTTTTCCTGTCAGGGTAGTTCATTAGTGGAAACAAGATGATTAATAAGCACTGACATTTTAACTTTTTTTCCCTGATAGATGATGATAGGCTGTAGCTTTTTGTTTGCCTCTCATTAGGTACACTATTTTACTGTGCTTTTAATTCACTCATCTCTATCTTACTGTCAAATAGATGATATGTGGCAGCTTTTTGTTTGCCTCTTATTGGCTATGCTATTTAACAGTGCTTTTAATTCACTCATCTCTATCTTACTGTCAAATAGATGATAGGCGGTAGCTTTTTGTTTGCCTCATATTGCGTAGGCCTATACTATTTTACATTGTTTTAATTCACTCATCTCTATCTTACTGTATTTTATGGGTTTTAAAAAGCCAGATTTACAGCTGACAAGGATCAGTTACTTCTGCTACTGTTTCCCCCCCTTCTAAAAAAATTATGCTTGAATGTAATATTTTTTCTTTTTTCTGCCATGCCCTAATCACTGTTTAGATATTCTAGAACAGTTTCAGTGATAACTGAAATACGATTTTCATGCTGTTGCCTTTACTTTGAGTATACATCATGTCCTAGCAGACAAGAATTACATCTCTTACAAGAGATCATGTTTTTTTTTTTATTTAGGATATTAAAAAGGAAATGACTTTTAAAGACTTGCTTTTAGTGTAGGAAACTTCAACATAAAAATCATTGATATTGTGACAGCACAGTCCTATCTCTCGGTTCATTGGTATCTTTGGGAAATATTCATATTTGAATGAGGCATTTTATTTGAGGAAATCGCAGATATGTTTGACTTTCTGGCCTGTTTTCTTTCCAGTTTGAAACAACCTTTGTTAGTTTGTATTAAGAGTTCTTTACTTTTTTTAAAGTAATGACTGTATTCATTATGCGGTAGTTAATCAAATATTGCAGCCTCAAGAGGGATGCACTATTTGTTACTATCACGAATAGGTAAGCCTCTGAAAAAGTGTCTATCTGGTTATATATTTCTCTGCCATTGTGCTGCCTCCATTAAGAGTAACGTTCAAAAGTCAATGTACTCATACACTCTAATACACACAGTGTAGCCTCTTTAGGGATGTCAGTATCATCATGGAGTTCATTTATCATACATAGTCAATGTTAATTGTTATTCCCACCTTCAGAGGGATCAAGCATATTGCTAGCACAAATTGGGCCTCCGTCTTTTTGCAACCTTCATTCATGACCCGGACACAAAACCCTAGCTTGATACATGATATAATTACATATCGTGAGTCATTGCTGTCATAGGCCTGAATGTGTTTACACAATCTGGTTGCTCCCTCCAGCAAATCTTAAGATCGACAAGCATTTCAATTATAATATATAGTGTAGTTAGTCATTGCTGCCACCTGTGAGATGATGGTCATAAGCCCAACATACACATGTGAACACAAACAGGTTAGCTTCCTCCAGCAAATCTTTAGATTTACAAGCATTTCAATTATATAAATACACTGTATAGTCAATCATTGCTGCCACCAGTAGGGGTGTCACGAACACCAGAAATAAAAGGTTGATAATACCTCTGATGTAGGACGATGAGTTCTTTAGATCTATATAGACCTAGCTGGAAAAATAACGGAACTCTGGAGATTGTGTGGAGAACTAAAAAAACTGAGTTTATTTAACTCAACAGCAGGAAATCAAATCAAACAATATTCACATAGGCCGTCGATAAGAAAAC
>BLXT01007853.1:16202-28884 GCA_019648995.1 Plakobranchus ocellatus
TAATAATAATAATAATAATAATAATTACAATAATAATAATAATAATTATTATTATTATTTTCATAACAATAATGATGATGATGATGATGATGATGTTGATGATGATGATGATGATGATGATGATGATGATGATGATGATGATGATGATGATGATCATGATCATGATGATGATGATGATAATATTAATAATAATAGTAATAATAATAATAATAATAATAATAATAATAATAATAATAATAATAATAATAATAATAATAATAATAAAAAGTTGGTGTTTATGGGCAATCTTTTCAAACCTTTTTTGCAGCTCAGATGCTTTAATTGTTGCTGCAATTCTGGACATCCCTGCCATGCAGGCCTGTTCTCATTTTGCAGAATGTTAAGAAGAAATTTTTTAAAAAAGCAAACAAAAACAATCAAGAAGCTTTTGTAGTGTGTAGTCAGGATTTTTGTTGTTATTGTTGTTGTTGTTGTTGTAAAACCCAGTAAAAAAAGAATTTCCAAAATCCTGTAGAATGTATACCGTTAATTCCTGCAGGTATAACTATCCAATGATCAGTTTCTAACAGAATATCTTAATTGTTTTTTACATTAAAAGTTTGCGCACCCTGTAATGAAGCTGGATCGTGAAAGATGCGGCATATCTTACAAAATATCTATATCTACACGTATTTAGATTTGTAGATAGAGATTCGTTGGCTGTCTCTAAGGGGCTCACTTTATACTGGACTCGTGCATTCTATAGAAATACTCCTCTCTATGTTCGATTCACGTGAATAATAATAATGACAGTGTTTATCCAATATATTTAAGAATATTTACAACTTCACAGTATTGATCAAGCGATATATTTAACCCAGCAGATTTCTGTAATATACACAAGATGCCGAATTTTGGAATTTTGTGACTTCAAACACACTTCAATCATTTTGATCATTTGCAAAAAATCTAACCATACAGCACTTTATCATCTACTCAAATCTGTTCTCATTTAACCTTATAAAGTTGTTGCTACCATTAACTATTGCCCATGACTCAACACTTTCAATAACAGTTATTCTCCGTCTACCTCTATTGCGCAGCATTTGCCTTCAATCTTTCCGGCGATTGCTAAGTATTCTAAACCCTTGTGTAAGCAAGTATGTCCTAAAAGTTGCCTCCATCTTATGATTTTAAATAATGATCGGTCAAGATTAGGTTTTTTTTTTCAATGCCAATTCATTAGACTTGTTCCTCCATGATATCCTCATCACTCTCCTGATGAATCACATCTCCACTTCTAGTTTTCTCTCTGTTCGCTTGTTTATTGTCCAAACTCACTTTTATATCGTAGTATTGACCATACATATGTTCTTATTTATTATTTTTAGTCATAATGAGTTCCATGACCCTTTCCATCAATATAAAATTGATTTTGTACCGATTTAGTTGCCGAAATGTCCGACGGATGGAGTTAAAAATCGTACAGAGGACAAGTTCATAGTTACCATATACATATTTCAATGCACCACTCTTGGTTTTTCCTTCCAAAGCTCACAACTCACTCTCAGATCTGATGATAGCCGAATGAGATTCTATGTAATCATCTAAAACTTTAGATCTCTACAATATATTCCAAGGGCATGCATTGTTTTTTTTTTTTTTGCGTGTGTTTTTGTTTTTGGTTTATGTTTGTATCTGGTTTTAGTTTTAGTATTGGGTAGTTTCGAAAATATACTTTTCTTTGTGCGTCATCTAACAGCGAGGTTGCTGAAAGTATGATATGTATTTGTAATTTTATACCCTTGTATTATTCTTGTTTTTTTTTTAAACTCTGGATAAGAAAATATATATCGATGTGAGCGCCGTTTAACCTGAGGCAATCAGCAACTAAAGGGCAGACCTGAATATACGTGCTGGCAGGAAAGAAATTTCGGGGCTTGACTCCCCTACCAACTCTGTTTTCCTACTTTATTTCTGGTCTTAACTGGTCGCTCTGTTGTTCTGTCTCACTAAACAGTTCAAACATGGCAATGATAAACGCATGTGATGATCTGCAGAATTCACACCATATCGTGAGGTGGCGTTGTCAGTCTGGCCGTTTGAAGTGAAAAATGTTTTTTGTAATACCTTGGTATGTCGAATCGTTATGATAAGGGGTCGCCATCAGGGATTAAGTTGTACGAGAGGAACAAAAATAATTTTGAGAACATCATGGAATAATTATATCTTCACGAAGTAGCGACAATAACACCAGGTTGTTGTTTTGAATACCATTTTCTGTAACACAAACTATTATCCTCCAATCAAATGAGTACAGTCATAGACGACTGTAAACTACTTGTGAACAACAACTAACAGCCGCATAGATAATTTTGAACTGGCAAACGCGAGACAAAATGATCAAAATTATTTTATGTTTTTTTTTTGTTTTTTTTTTTCTTTTGTTTGTTTTTGTTTTAAGTAGTATAATAAGATCTGCAAGTTTCAAATATTTATATATTGTATAAAATATTGTATGTATATATATATGATATTAATGAGCCCCAAAGTGTGACACGCATCAGTTACGTAAATAAAATTTTAGCTTGCAGATATGCCTTAAATGAAAAAAAAAATGTTAACTCAAAGTCAACACGCGAGACCTTAATTCTGTATGATTACATGCATTTTTTTTCCACATTGAAAGCGAGAAGTGCTTTTATCAGCGGCAATTGGTTCTCTTATCAAAAGTTTTCATAAGAGAATTTGAGCAAATACGAAGTGAGAGAGGGTTATAAAAATAAAGGAAAACGAGTTTTCAAGATAGCTTGAAGTAAAGTTAAAGTTAGATAATACTTAAACAATTAGAAAGCTGGCGGATCAGCCATCATCACTAAACACAGGCCTGCTTAGTCCCTTGAAGAAATCCCTTCAAAGTTATTGACGTTGTCAGTTTTGATATGAAACCAAGTATCTCATCTTTCAAAAATAAAGTCTTCAGAAAACTAAAGATTAAGAGTCGGTCACAATCAGATCTTACAACAAAGACTCTGTATGAACATTGTATTTAAAAGTATAAATATGATCTCATTCCAGCATAGGGTTTATTTCTTGTTCAAAATTATAGCAAGCAACAACTTTAAAACAAGCAACACATCAAACAAAAACAAACAAAGCAAAAACAAATTCGCGACGCTCTGATCTTAAACGAGGTGAAAAGCTTTGGACTACTTCATTAGGTCGGATCAATTTGGATCAAATTTGAAGATATAATGCACGCCCCAGTTTATGGCTATAAGATAGTTGATAACACATTCTGTCCGTACAACAGAAGTAAAAATATATTATTATTCCAATTCATGCTTACAATTATTATTAAATTGTTGTGTTTGTAAGACTTTTATAACAATATTGTCATGTGTGTTTCTAACAAATATTGAACGATGTCATCTTCACAAACGTGAGAAGACAGTTTATGATTTGTTACAACACTGGAAGAACAATCTGCTCCATTCCTCAAATACCAGGGTCATAATTAACATATTTTACCTCAGGGAAAGGATCAATGAGGTATAAATCAATCACCGATTATATTATTATATTTTACTGGTTCATTATTTCACCTATTCATCTATGAATTTTTTTGCTCCAATTGTGCAGGGCTTTTCCCATATTGAATTAGACAAATGTGATTTTTGTGTTTCCATATCACAGTAAGCATGTTTCTTTTTGGATTTTTTTTTTTTTGTTTTTTTTTTATGAAACTCATCTAGCTTGAATGCTTTTATTTTATTATCATCTCAGGAACTACTCTAAAATTAAGTACAGATGAGTACAACAGCATAACAAACAAACATCGTGAAGGTGAAATACGCTCTCTTTGTCCACAAAAAAAGAGTATTTTCTAGTTTTGAACTACATTCAATCTAGCTCCTTTTTTGTTCGTATTCGGAGCTGATGCCTAATCATTTAATCTTATTTTAAAAATATATTCTTTTTTTTTTCAGTAAAAAATAATGTTGGTTAATAATTTTTGTCAATAAAATTTTTTGCTAAACTCTCTTCAATTATCGTTTTTACGTTAGTTTTTGCTAAAACTAAAGTAAACGCTTTCAGTGACAGACGTAATGAAATGTCTCTAAGATGTCTAAAATAGACAATTTATGTTTTTTTATTTTGATTGACTACTTTTATTAGAAGTTGCTTCTAATACTTCTTCCATCTCTCTCTCATCCTCTCTTCCTCTCTCTCTTTCTCTCTCTCTCTCTCCCCCTCTTTCTCTCTCTCTCTCTCTCTCTCTCTCTCTCTCTCTCTCTCTCTCTCTCTTTCTTTTTCTCTTTATCATGCTGTCTTACCTGAAAACTAACTTACTATCAAAGATTGCACGCCAAGTGCCTCATTCTTTTTTCCTCCACTCAGGACCATCATTTACCTTACAGTCCCTCACAAACTCTCTCATTTCACCTTTTTATTCTTTCTTCAAATTGAATTAAACTGATTTCGAAGGAGCCAATAAACAAATCTCGCCCATACGTTTCAGCCATGTATGAACACAGAGTAAATACTTTCAGTTCTCTCAACAATCACAATTTTACAAAGGAGAGAATCCCGATGGACAAACGCAAAATACTTCATTTGCTGCATTTTTGTTACGGGTTTTTCCTACGAAAATAGAGACCACCTTTTATATAAAGTTCAATAAAAACTGCTGTTTATTCTATTCAAGGTAAGCCTTTGAAGTTCTGAAGAAATCTCTGAACAGAAATTCATAAAGATTACTGTGCCTTGTAAGTAAAAATATTGTGTAATGGCTCGCGAGCCTAAGGTTTTCATTGAAAGATAAACTCTCTCTTTCTCTCTCTCGTTCTCTCTCTCTCTCTCTCTCTCTTTCTTTCTTTCTCTCCCTTTCTTTCTCTCGCTCTCTAGCTCTCTTTCTTTCACTTGCTCTCTCTCTCTCTCTCTCTCTCTCTCTCTCTCTCTCTTTCGCTTTCTCCGTTCCTCCATCCCCTCCTTTTTTCCCATTAAACTTTTCCTAATTGTTGCAGAAATTGCTGACTTCTCTATTTTCTTTCTTATACTTTAAAGTGCCAATATTATCAAATTTCGGAAAGATAGCGAAGATGGAGTTGATGTGAATGTTTTTGGAAAGTGAATTGAGAAAAGTTGAAAAAAATTGCACACGAAAGGAGAATATAAATATTCGGCGGTGGCGGTGGTGGTGGTGTAAAAGTAAGAGTAGAATCAGTAGCAACAAAAAAAAATGTTGAAAGGATAATCTTGATCATCCAAAGCTTTGCATTCTCAATTACACCCAGCGAAAGAACTCATCAACAGTTACCAATGTGTCACTTTTAAGTCTTCCATAACTGATACGCAATTTGTTTACCGCTAAGCAATTTTGCGGTCACACATTCACATCTTTACTAGCCTGCGATTACTATTCAATATTACGTTCATAGAGCATTTTTACGATAGGGTGTGTACACACATAATTGTGCTCATTCAACACGAAGCAGTGAGTTTAGATAAAATTGGTAAATCAAAGTTCGATCGCCATACCCCCCCCCCTCCCCCTGCTCCCATTTGTTCCCTTCTTTCTTATTGCTGTATCGCTTTTTAAGGATTGGCGCTCGGCACTCGGTTGTCCAGCGCTGGAAAATTTACCTGGTAGCTCAGAGTTAGTAAATTAACGCAATAATCCAACTGTCCAGTGTAGGGGACAATATCAAATACAGCTGGTCTACATTAAAGAGAGGAGCAGAAATTCAAATACATCAATGCTCTCCAATTGCTTAAACACAATTTATATTAAGGTTTGTCTCCCTTTAATTACAGTTCAATTTCACAAAAGTTGTACCTTTAAAATAAGGAAAGAATGGGCTAGCAACAGAAATAGTAACTTTGCCCCAGGGTAAATGTTGAGGAAGGTACATGCCTTAGCTTTGAGTGTGAAGATAAAGCAGCCGTACATGTACTAGTATTGGCCATGTTATTGCGTGAGTGAAATAGTCTCACAGATTACAGTTTTGCGTCCCCTAAAGTCCAGCATGATCTTATTTGGATGGAGACAGTGAAGCTGAAGACCTGCCTTGCTTGTGTTTACTATAACATTGTCAGAGTTACAAGATTGTTCACTGTCAGTCTGTAAAACACATGTGGACACATTTAAGCAGTTGACAGGAGTTTGATTTTTTTTATATAGCTACTTTACAACAAGGTGATCTCAGGCTTCTACGCCCTCCGTCAGGCCAGGTCGCCGACAGAAGGGTCCCTGCAGATCTCTGGGCAGACTCACTAACCATTGTGCCACTGACGCCCCCAGTTGACTGAGAAACATTTGCAGTACTCTCTTATATTTAAGGTCTGAGATTCTCATTTGATAATTTCTTTAGATGGTCAGATAAGGAAGGGAGAAATTGCAAGTATCAAGTCCATCGTGATAGTGTCTTCCGTTTTTATCATTATAGGGAGGGTGTTGGTGGGACGGGGTGGGGATGGGGAGTGGTATCAGTGGGAGTTGCGGTAACTCGAAAATATTTCCTAATTCCTTTGTTATTTCTCTCCTTATTTTCTATTTCTTTTGTGAGCGTGTGATTATGTGTGAGTGAACACGTGTGTTTGTGAGTGCATGTGTGTGTATGTGTGAGTGTCTCTACCAACGGAAAGATGACGTCCTGTCTAAGGCATATCCAGGTCTTAAAACATTTTTTCTCTTTACTATATTCTGTCTATTGTTGTTCCTCTCCTACTTGTTTTCTTCCAATCTTTTTTGCTCTGACCTTAACATCCTTCTTTTCCAAACACCCATCAAATTTCACGCTGCATTTTTTTTAATTAGACTCTAATGACAAAATAGTTTTATGTGTTTTTGTATTGAGATTTCTCCTTTACAAATTGATGCTGAGTTTAGAATATAAAATTTTTGTAACTGCAGGTTCACAGTGGAGTTCTCGGCGCACTTGCATTGTTACTCAAAAAGCAGAATGATTTGTAATATGATATGCTGCAGAAACCCCAGTCTATATTCATGGCTTGCAATATCTAACCTAATAAGGTATAGTTGCTACTACTACTACTATTATTTTTCATAACTGTATGTTCCTCCATTCTATTACTATTGCTAATGGCGGTTAGTTGTATTTGATATCCCTATAACAATCCTAAAATATATAGTTGTTCTCTAGGCATAAGTAGATGTGTAAATTTATGTTTTCTTGTAGGTGTATTTTCAAATAAGCACTGTAAGTCTATAAATATTAAGCTTCATTCATTCAATGAATGTATGTGTTAAAAAAAGCAAATGAAAATAATTACAAAGATAATTCTAATAAACTGCAATTGCTTGGCTTTATAAAAATAATGGTTAAACTTTTTACACAGATTGAGACTTTTTTTAAAATCGTTATAGCAAAACAAAATCTTGATAAGATGCCAGATGATGAGAGGGCGAGAGAGTCTGTGGAGGGAAGATAGAAGTATGCATTGAAATGTTGAAGAAGGAGAAAGGAGAAGGCAAATAGGGAGAAATGCTGAAGGGAAGAGGAAAGTTGAAAGAACGAAAGAGACAGAGAGAGAGAGAGAGAGAGAGAGAGTGAGAGAGAGAGATAGATAGATAGATAGAGAGAGAGAGAGAGTGAGAGAGATAGGTAGATAGATAGATAGATAGATAGATAGAGAGAGAGAGAAAGAAAGAGAGAGAGAGAGAGAGAGAGAGAGAGAGAGAGATTTATGAGGGAGGGGAGGGGGCAGAAAAAGCAAAAGAGATAAATAGATATGGCTTCTTTAAAAAGTTGACTATGAAAAATAATAATAAACACATAGATGATGAAACGAAAAGTTAAGAATTTCAATGTAAATGTTTGTAACATCTTTGTGATAGTTTAAAGTTTTATTATTGAAAGAAGAAAAAATATTTCGAGTTTCATGCATTCAATGTCTGGGTTTCTAAAAACAATAATACAAATAAATCAACTGCTAAAATGTATTATCTTATCCTCATTTCATTCCATTTCTAAGCGAAACAAACAATGAGAATGTCTCTGGCATTATTAGGAATGACAAAACCGACTTGTGGAGAAGGAGAGATGGCTGTGAGAGAAAACAAGAAAACAAGAACGTTGACACAGTATCTTTTCATCACGACAATAGTACAAAAATCAGTGGTCACATCACAGAGGGACAGACTATAAACATTGTATATTGTTGCATTGGGGCAAATGATCACCATCTCAGCTGTAAATAATAAACAAACAAAAATATAAAGATTGTCAAATGCAGCATAGCCATTATATTTCCTTTGCTGCTAAATCAAGTTTTGGGGAAATTATTGAAATAAGAACAATCTAGTAGAGCTTGGATGCATATTAGAAATTTATTTTAAGTTTAATAACCTTTGTATATTTTATATTGGAGGAGTATGAAACGAAATAAAAGTTAGGTTAGAGTTTATTGATATTTTTTGTTAACTTTACTTTGGTGAGTTTTTCTCCTGGGGGTTATGTTATTATCTATTATCTTCAAGTACTTCAAACTCGTGTGTTGCAAAAGCGCACTAGTTGTGTGTAATTCTCTATCTATTTACAATTTTCAGACGCATTAACCTCTTTGAAGAAGGAAGTTGTTCATGCTCTATAGTTGGTTTTTCTCTTCGTATGTCTAGCTGGTTTATGGAAATGATGGTGATAAATAAAGGAGGGAGTAAGAATGGAACAAATATAAACAAAATGAGAAAATTTGGGTGAAACAAGGGAGGGATGAAAAATGAACTTCCATTTTCAAATCAAAGAACATAATTATATAATTTTTACATTGGCCTCGTCTGAACACAATAATGTTTGAAACTACAAGAATTCCAGCAATCCAGATGTATGTGCGTTACCACCCGCTATCACGACACTCAGAGATCTTGACACAATCTAGACAATATCGGGACTACCCGGTGCTACGTTCCTTTGGTACAAATGAGAAAGTTTTGCACCAACTATGGGCATATATGTGTAAAGGTTTAAATTTGATAGACAATTCTTATATTTAATCTTCACTTTAACTCATTTCCTCTCATAACATTGCTATTGTTTCAACTCCTTCTTAAACCTACCTTTATGACCTATTTCTCTTATAAAATTTGGCAGTCAAAATTTAATGCTACTTAGAAAAGCTGGAATTTGTAACCGTGGGCCTAATGCAGATATAAGAGTGTGAGATGGACTAACCGCCTCACCTAACTCCATCATACACACCGGACACAGGTGCTGGTCAAAGGTAATCTGGCTCAGATAGTGGCCACTAGCATTCTGGCCAGGTTTAGTGATATCGTGATGTTTGTTTACACACACATACACATGTTGCTAACCTGGATTTAAAAAAAATGTACATTTCCCACGACGTCCAGTCTGTATCTTCTCTATGCTAATCAATGCTACTGGAGAACCGAGCCTGCCGAAATATCGTGCGACATTTCAATCTCGACCATCTGACCGATGTCGTTTGTCCCTGAATCTTTTTTCATTTTCTTTGTCACTGCAACGGATTATTTTATTACCAGTATTGACAAAAACTTGACACTTTAATCATAGATATCTGCTATAAGGGACCTTACGCCTTAAGGGGAGTTAATCGGTATGGAAATCTTTTCTTTGTCCGGCAGTTATTTGTAGGTGTTAACTAGGACTGCATTTGCTCTAAAAGACAAAGATATCCACCTGTGAGAACATAGCACAGCCATGTTCACTGTTACAACAAAAACGTGGATGCTCAAACAAAGACAACTGCAGTCGCTACCGACTCGGATTTGTCACCAAGCAATAACGTAGAGAAATACAGAGCTGGCCTGAAGCCTTTCACGATGTTGCCCGTGGTCTGAATCGAACTGCACTGTCCGAGGTACACCGTGCTGTCTTTCGGCTCAGGCCACCACACCCCTCCCCTGCTTTCAAAAGACCGTGTTGTGACAGTGGTATTTTCCGCCTCTGCTAGGTCAAGGTGTTGGACACCAGTGTAGTCTACTTTAAAAACATCATTGCATATGGCTTAATTTAGAACAGAAAATCAAAGAGCGAGGTTGCATTCTACAGTGCAATCACTACACGGTTGGTCAGAAGTTATTAGAGGGTCTCTCACAAAGAACTAGTCTTCTGTAGGACAAACACTAATAAATGCATAAGTAAAGGCGATACTTTTTGCAGTATCTTATCACAATTTCTGTGAATAAGGAATAAAAAGAATGATTATAATGATTGTATGTACTACGATCGGCAAGGTGACGGTTAAACAATCTACAAGAGTTTCATTCATTTGTACTATTGTAGTTCCATGTGCACAATCATTGTCTGTCCTGCCACTCTTGTCCGGGCTTTTCTTATCGTTTATCCTGAACAGCAGGGCAATGGATGAGATTGTGTTTTAAGCTATAGAATAGCTTTGTGTGTGACTGATTTTGTATCACGGACAATGCTTATATTCTTAGTTATATCCTTCAATGTTCCAACCTCAAAATGTTTTGGACGATATAATCCGCAGTAGAAATATATTAGGGCGGTAAAGTAAAGAAATATAATTTTAAAAATTCAATAGACTCAGCAGTGTATTATAGTGGTGCTATTTAAGTGCAGGATAGGATTCTCTTTATATCAATTTTACATATTTATTCTATGTGTGTGTGTGTGTGTGTGCGCGTGTCAGTTTTTCAAACCACGTTATCCGCTTCCCCTATGCGTTATCATCCCATCTTCCTCAATAGATCGCCCTGTCTTTCAAATTCTTCAACTCTTTTCTTTCTTTTTCAAATATTCCACCCCTTCCCCGTCCCCATCCTCAACATTTTTTTATTTTTATTTATCTCTCTTCTCTCTCTAACACCCCTCCCCCTCCTCCTCCTTATCTATCTACCTCTTTTAATGTCCCTATGCTCTACGTACTTCTATTCATTTCACTTTTTAAAAAAATTTTCTCTATTTTTCTATAACTTTCTGAGTCTACCTGTCTATTTTGTTCTCCTTCTGTTTTACTATGTTCCTATTGCTATCCCGTTTTCTCTGTATTTATCACCCTAAGTAGTTCTACATGTTTTTTCCACCTTGTTCCTCTCTCTCTCTCCTTCTTTCTCCACGTGCTTATCTTTCTATCTCAATGCGGCTCTTGTTTCTGTTTCCCTATCTCTTTTTCCTCCTTTTCTCTCTTTTTCATCCTTCTCTCTCTCTCTCTCTCTCTCTCTCTCTCTCTCTCTCTCTCTCTCTCTCTCTCTCTCACTTCTCAGCAGTACCGACATGCACACTCGCGTGTACCGCTTTAGGCGAATATTTGAGAAAAAATTATCTAAGAAACCGATACATCTCTTAAAGCTTTTTTGTAATTAGTATTTTATAGTTCAGCCTCTTTTTGAAAGAATGTGCCTTTTTAAATAAATTTCTTATACGGCCTTGCACAGATATTGCAAGTTGATCCCAAGCACATGAAACACAGGGCGGAAATGGTTTGTTGTGAGCCAAAAAAAAAAAAAAGGTAAAAGTATCGATTCAAAATTGAAAAAAAAAATTAAAAGAGGGGAGCACTTGTTAGCGTAGCGCAGTGTGGGCAAATCGCTGACTCTCCCGCACACCCACACCCTCCCTCTCCATCATCCAGTTTTAGTTAAAGGGCGACATGAATACAAAGTAAAATCTTTGCAGTAAGCCTCTTCGTTTGTATAATCATCATTAACACATTCATTGAAGTCGCTTCCTTGTTTACAAACACTCTTGTCATTCCAAGTGTCAGCCTCTCCTATCGGTCATCTTCCTTACCATTGTCCAGTTGTCTTCTTGTGTTAGCTTATATCACCAGTTTTCGGATCTATCTAAAAATCCCTCGTCAAGATTGGACCCTAAGGTCAATCAATGTTCGATGTTCGACTCTTGAATTATTCACTTTTGTGTTTTTTTCCGATCTTACCGATGCTCTAGTTACCTCACACAGACTGCAGTCTATACTCTATTTATATCTTTATATGATTAGTTTTATCGAAGTTACGGCAAACTGTTTTCTTCATTTCCTCTTTGGCCAAAGTGAGCTGGAAGCAATGTATATAAACTATTGTGTGGCGATCTTTCTCTACTTTCTTTCTTTTTTCCCCATCTCTGCCTGTCTGTCTGTCTATCTGTCTCTCTCTCTCCTCTCTCTCTCTCTCTCTCTCTCTCTCTCAGTCACTCTCTCGTTCTCCTTATCTTCATATCTCTTTCCTTCTTTTCATTTTATATTCTCTTCGAAGTGACTCTACTTATCCACAACTTTGTGTTTCTTTTTGTCTATTTTGTTCTCCCCCAGTACTTCGATGTCCAATAACTGTCCCTTTTGCTCTGTCTTTATCGCGATATGTAGTTGTCCTTGAGATTTTTCGCCATCTTATTCCTCCCTCTCTCCTTCTCTCTCTCTCTCTCTCTCTCTCTCTCTCTCTCTCTCTCTCTCTCCTCTCTCCTCTCTTCTCTCTCTCTCACTGCCACTCTTCCTTTTTACATCGCTCTGTGTTGCTGTCTCCCCATTTCTTTAATTTTCCTTTTCTCTGGTCCTATTTCTCTGTTTTCTCTCTCTCTCTCTCTCTCTCTCTCTGTCTGTCTCACACACACACACACACCTTTTCTCTCTTTCTCTTCTCTCCCTCTCTCATTCACTTTCCTAAACAACTATTCCCCACACACACTCGAGTGCGCGCACCTAGTCCATCACCCGGTCCCCCATACCCCCCCCC
>BLXT01007853.1:59056-75687 GCA_019648995.1 Plakobranchus ocellatus
GTCATTAGCTTGGAAAGGGAGCAACCGGGCTTTAGGACGAGAACGTAGAGAAAGTTAGGGCTCCACCAAGACTCAAAACCAAGAATTAGGTCCGTGTATTCTTAGGTTTAGTGGGTTATTGCAAAGAGTTTATCCCTATTATTGAGCGATTTCGGCACCTTTAATCGATCAGGTACGTAAAGGGCGACCAAACCCAGTAACTTGAGGTGATGTCACGAGTGAGATTATCATCTGTAAAAATGGCAGTGATGTTTAGACCAGTCCTGTACCTAATCTTAGTTTATTCTGAAAACGGATGCATCTGATCATCGCATTGGTGCTGCTCTCATATTGGGAAGTCAGGAGAAGTTATTCCCTGTGGCATGCGCCAGTAGTAAATTGTCAGATAGGAAAAGAAAATAGTCAGTGATTGAGAGTTCTAGCTTTTGCTTGGGGAAACAAAAGATTTGTATTGTATCTTTAAGGTGAACAGTTTACTCTGCAAATAGATCATGGTCCCTTGCAGTATTTGAATGCAGCAGGGTTTGAAAGTCCTAGGATAATAAGGTGGGCTTTAGCTTTACAATCATATATTTTCAACGTTGAATACATTGAAGGCAGTGAGAATGTTTGGCGCGGATTTCCTAAATCGTGTCCAGAAGTTTTTTCAATTAAGTGGTTAAAACATCCAATATTACTAAAATGCCACTTGCATAATGATATACTTGCTGCAATATATGTTTATTATGCCTAGTTAATGAAACTGTTATATAAGTCTTAAGTTTTTAAAGAAATCTTCGTTCGCTTATGGTGGTATTTCACTACTGCTAGATGATGATAATTATTCTTGAGTTAAGAATAGATTTCTGGTTTGTATTTTGGTCACACATATGTGGAGATTGATTGTAACAGGATTATATAAGTATTACTTAATTTATTCTGTACTTTTTATATATAACTGTACCTTTGTAGGTTTGTTAAAATATGATATTATGCATTAATCAAGTTATCATTATGGGGAATTTTGCGGATGTGAAATTCTTACGTAGGGGCGTATGTAACAATTGGTTACTATGAGTGTGAATTGAGTCTAGATCTAGATTAAATCTAGACCCGGAACGGATTGCATTGTCATAGCCTTTTTTGTTTGTAATGCTTGGTGAGCTATTTGACTGTAGTAATACTAATTTGCTTTAAGCTTTGTTTTCTATTTAGATTTGGAGATTCCTAGGTCTCGAAGATGTGGGAACTTAGTATGCAAAAAAGTTGTTAGGCCATATCCAGGGTGAGTGTGTAAAGTGGTTCACCAATATTTTTAGCTAACCTCGATGACATAATTCAGTGATCCCTTCTTTGTTATAAAACTATTAGAATGTGTTGCTTATATTATATCGTTTTATTTATTCATGCATTTAACCAGTATTTTCTAGAAGCTGTTGGCGGTAACTATATTAAAAAGGCTGTGAGGTCGTTAGAGAGAGCTTGAAAAGACTGCTGAGAGATTAACCGCTGATGTTTGAAAGCTTGTTGATATAAATATTTATAGAAATTAACTTCTTGCTCTGACATTATTCTTGATCGAAGTTACAAAAAGGTTTGTTTATCTTTCGGCAAGACTTGGAGTAATTTCTTATTGTAACACGTAGTATTCAACTAGATCTATAGTTAAACAGTTTGAAGCAATACGTGACAAAGTTACATAGTCTAATTTATTCAATGTTACGTTCGGGCAAACCAATCGTTTCTAGTTAGACCGTGAGACTTATTTAGGCCCTTTATTGGGGCATCAGCCATTGGACGCTGGGCCTCGCATTGAGGCCATGACCCTCCCTCTCCCTGAGCAGAAGGACAGGCATTGTGGGCCCACGCCCTAATGAGACGACTTTGCCAACCAACAGAGATCTGTGTGTCCGTCCTCCATCCCGGGCCCATTTACCTACCTATAGCACAACCCACCTTGGCTCCCAGTTTAGGAGCCACGTACAGACTTCACAAGACAAAACTGGCCTCAGCTTGGTCTGGGAAGAACCTGGCTGAACACTATCATGACATACCCCAAATAGTCCTCCCGGTATATCCGCTCCTCCCCCTCCTTTCCCCGATTCTCTAGTTCGGAAACAGGGGTTGAGCTAGCACTGTGATGCGCAAATAGCAGTATCGCTTCGGCCATGCGCCTCCTTGTCTACCATTGGTGAGAACTGGAGGGTTGACCCTTGGGATTTGTTCCTGTCTCTTCCTTTCTATGATTGTGCCTTTTCGTTTAGAGATAGGCCTGGGCGGAGTCAAATGGAATGTGTTTGTGCATGGTATGTTGCTGGTGAGATAAACGCATTTGTCCAACAGCGTTTACCTATATAATCATGTGCCAGGTGGGGGCGATCTACTGACGCATTATTTTATTTTTTTTTCGATCTGTTTCCTGGGTGTGGCAGTGACCGCGTTAGGTAGATCACGAAGAGGTGAGGTTTGCACTTTCCAGCCAATTGTATCTAATCATCACTGAGGTGGTACAAATCTAACTTCTGACTTGTAACAATCAACTTGCAGTTTTGCAACACACACCACACGGCAATATAATGCGGAAAATGAAAGAATGAAAACTGCATTTAATAATCGAGGAAGTGTTTTTTTTTTTGTTTTCTTTTTTACAAATCTAAGCTCTAATTCGTAGCAGCCAACCTGCAGTTTTGCAACCCACATTACATAGTAATATAATTATTTTATGTGCATATGTGATTCTAGTTAAAGCGTGAATTGGATTAAGAGTATTATAACAACATTCGTAATGTTTACTTTTTCACAGTATGCGGGTGTGTGGTACGAGTACCAGAGATTTCCTGATATCGTTGGAGGTCGTCTAGACTGTACTAGTTACACATTCCACAACACTTGGTATGCGATGAGTGTTATCAAAAAAGGCACCCTAAGATCGAGCTTGTAAGTCAATGGGTAGACTTATGTTTTTTAATAGTTGTAGTACCGAAATTACTCATCTCTCAAAGTTTGTAACATTTCTCTCTCAATTTTCGTTTTCCACCATCTCCTTTATTCACATCACGTTTTCATACAAATTATATGGAACAATTCGTTTCTTTTTTGTCTTAATTACCATTTGTTAATTTAATTGGGAAAAGTTAAGGTGGGAAAAGAAAAAAAATATATCTAGTATCTGGAACCAACCAATCTCCAAAAGAAAAAAGAATTATCAGTAAATCTCCCATGTTTTTGTTTTTTTCTCTTAACTTCAGAATATTTTTTAGTGCAACGCAGTTAATGACTTTTTATTTTATTATGATTTTTTTTTAGTTTATTATTCATCTTATAATTTTATCTTTGTAACAATGTCGCATGCGAAAAAGGAACAAAATCAAATTGATATCAAAAGGACCAGAATATTTAATAAAGTGTTCTACTTATGTCGAGAAATTAAATTTATTATAGTAAAACAAAACACGTTGGAAGGGCGTACAAGCTAGAGATCTAGGCCGGTCCTAATAGTTCTAGGCAGCATAACGTGCTCATCTTCAGAATAAAGGTTTTACAATTTTAATCTAAAAAATTATATTTGTTAACATTAATTCAGACTTTCCAAAGCATTTAGAAGTGGACAGTAGGCTCATTTGAGTGGAGTTCATTCTTTTGCATAGAAAATCAATAGAATTTGACTCCCACTCGATTTAGATTGGCTTTTATCAATGCTCATTTTCCTGCCCTTTTTAAAAATAGATTTTTGTTTTTCCAAGCTATCGTTAAATCTTCTATTAAATGAAAACGATGCGCCTCTTTCAAGGTTTGGCAACAAATTCGTTCTGAGAAACATAACTGCACTCGGCCTGGCTACTACACCGGACACAGACAAGCCTGCAGAATTCAACTTAGTCTTTGGTGAAGAAGGTTTGTATCGTTTTCTTTTTGTTGCTCTTTTGTGGTCTTTTCTAACTAAAGGTTGAAAGGAACAGAGACAGATGTGAGATAGGCAGCACACAGAGAGACAAACAGACATTTGAACATAAAGAGAGGTAGATAGGACAGACACTGGTCTATAGATATCTACGAGAAGAGAAGAAAAGGAGGAGAAAGAGAGCGAGAGACAGGCAGACAGAAAAGAATAAAAATAAATACTACGTATTTGTAAAGAGAACGTCAAGAAAGAAAGTGTGAATGGCAATATGTCATTTAAAAGAATGCATAATGTCGTATAGAAAGTTGAAGAAAATAAAATAAGATCGATAAGTGCCTCGAAGGATACATAAAATTAATAAAGCTTTCGATTACATACTATTGGAGAAAAGGAATTAAAGAATAAATACATAAATTAAGTGTAGGAAGACAGAGAAAGCAAAATTCAATATGTTTTCCATTTCATATGCGTTACAGAATGTTGCAATACATATGTAGTCCTCATTCAGTGATAACAATGTTATTATGAATAAAATATAATTACTAGAAAAGGAAACCAGTAGTCTAAAGCAATATATTATATGTCGCTTATATATATTTATATATATAAAAGGCATTATGACATCTAGGCTTGACGTTTATATATAAATGTTTGTATGCATGCATGCCTGTTCAAAGAATTAATAATTTGTACCTGTAAAAATCAATTTCTCTTCCAAAATTGCAAGATTTGCTATGTATTTTGACTTGAATTATATTTTTGTTATCTCATAATTATAATATTAAGATAAATTTGACCAAAAAAGCTCTAATCAATTATTACACCCACGTTTGTATGTAACAGAGTCTCCACCTAGTCCTTGTGTTTAGCACAATATCGAGCATAAGAATTTTAAAACTATTACCATTCTGTAACCCAGCTGTCTCTCACTCTGATGCTTTCACTCTATAAACTCTCATTTTTTTTCCTCCTTCCTCTTTGCTTTTGTCAGCTGCGCCGGGCCAGAAAGCCAACTACATCATTCACGACACTGATTACAAGACCTACTCGGTTGTCTTCTCTTGCACTCAGGTGGAAAATTTAAATATACGTAAGCGACAAGTATATCTATTTAGTCTCCATAAAGGAAAGAGGGTTTATAACATATATTGACTAGTTCTAAGAATCTCTAGATCATAGTCTCTCCGGAAATATATATCAAATGAAATAGGTTTTTTGTTTCGATCAATAGGTGAAAGGTTTGGCTGCAAATTTTGGGTAAATATCTCATTAATTGTTTGATTATTGATGCCTATGCTAATTTTAAAGTATGAACCATTGGGACTACGACTGCATTGGGATATAACTCGCCTTTTACAGCTGAGGTAATGTTAAGTTTTTACATTATAATAGAATGCATCTTTTTTCGCCTTTAGGCTTGATTCAGGTTAACGTGAAGTTTATAATTAATATATTTGTACCTGGAAAAATATCTGCAAAGAGTAATGCGCCTTTCTTTCCTTTCTTTTTTTCCACAGAGTATGCCTGGATCTTGACACGAGTCCGGGGTGTTGCCCCACCCAATCTGCCACAACTGGAAAGTAAACTTACAGAAGCAGGCGTTGACGTCGGTGCATTCTTTGTTGTTCATCAAAAAGGATGTCCTGGCATAAAGTTATAATTAGAAATATAACTCTGAGCGTGTAAGCTTGAGGGGAAGAAATAGATTGGCACGGGCTGAAGCAGCAGCGAAGAAGATGAGAAAAGGAAAAAAAATTCTTGAAATTGGATTAAAATGCGAGGGAAATGTAAATCGTCGACAGCTGATAATTATGACAGTTCATTTCTAAATTATCTTTTTTTTTTCTTCCAAATATTTAATCCAAATGAAAACCCAAACATTGAACTTGGAAAGATTTACGTTACGCTTATATGGTTTTGGGAGTAACTGGATTTAGACAAAAAAATATAATTTAGCAGTGGTTTGTTTTTCTGTAATGTCAGTTCATTTGTTAACATACTTTTGTTTCAAAGGCCAGTAATACATTTTGTAAAATTGGGTACTGTTATAATATCTTCATTGTTTTTACTCATCTGTGTATGTTTGTTATCTACAGTGTGCAGTAGATCTACTCTGTTTTGAATTTCTTGTAATATTTGTTTCATAACACTGTCGTGTATAAACGAAAAAACTTAAATTTTTTTTTTTAAATTGTTGCTAAATAATTCTTTTTAGTAATGTCAATTTTAAAGAAATAATAAAAAAAAAAACAACTTCAGGTTTAGATTAAAGAATATCGGGATACTATATTTAGATATAATTAATATATATTTATGGATGTGTAGTTTTTTGTTTTTTTCTTAAAGTAATTATGAATAAGTAAGTTTTGTAGTGAATCTCCCGGCAAAAAGCAGATTCTTATTTATTTTATTGGCAACACAACTTTGCAATAAAATGGCTTCTAACTTTTTTTTCGATATGTTTCCACAATTCTTTTACTCTAACACAATTGAAATGATTGCTCATTAAAGTCTATTTCATCACAAAGTGTACATTTATTTGAGCCTCTCCTGCCCATTTTTTGTAAATTCTTTGGCCCGAAATTATGTAATATTTTTGCGTACAGCATCCTTGGTGGTGTTTCTTCTCTGGATGTTCTTGCTTTGGAGTCCACAAATTGTTCATTAAAGGATTATCATATATTTCCATAATTTTTAAAAAACCTCTCAAACTCCAGTTCCTCTTTAAGTTTAGCAGACAACTGTATATCAAATACTAGTGGCCTTAAGGTTGGTCTATTTAAATTCAATATGGCCGCCACACGTGATTACGTAATCCAGAAAATGCGAAAAAAATATATGAAAAGCTTAGAAACAAGGTCACACACCCTATTGATCATGTAAGAAATAAAAAAGAAATACCATTTACATACATTTTAATATTGAGTATATATAAGCCCCTTTAATGTATTGCTCATAATGCCGTGTTTTGAAATGGCTCTCGTATAATTTCCAAATCTGTTAAGGTCTCCTTGCAGTGTTATTAGCATATTTTCTGTCACTACGGCTTTGATGTATTGACTCCCTTTTTAAAGGCATCTTGTAAGAATATCCCTTTGTTCCCAAATGTGACAGAAGAAATATTGATGTTCAATGATTGGTATTTTAAACGTCTTTTAGCTTCGTCATGGGAAACATGATTTGTCTAGAACGGAAGCACTTATTTCGAGAATTCGCATTTTTAGTTCTTAGCATTTTTGCTGCAATTGGACTGTGAAATACAGATTTTCCACCGGCGGNNNAAAAAAAAAACGTAACGGGATGGCCTTCCATTTTTCATATCCCGGCAGAGCAAGTGCTTTACTTTATTGAAAGATTCTTGCATTCAATTAATCTTTTCGCATTTTCAAAGGCTCCTGTCTTGTTTTTACCTCTTTTTTCCATTAGGATGTGGAAAAATATTCTGTTTCTGTAAGTAATACATAATCTTGTATCCAAATGCTTTGTAAAAAAAATGTAGTACATACGGAACTCCAAAGGTTGTATGGATTTCTACTGAACCCTTTATCGAAAGATTTCTGGTCCTCCATTTACCTAACATTCTTTCCATGGATTCAATTTTGGTTGGCCAGTTGTCCTTTATTCCGTCCACTCTAGCCTCTGAACTAAAACAAACACCTAGTTTATCAGCTTCCTCAATTCCGCTGCAATTACCTCCCATATCATGGTTTCTCGATGGAAGCACACATTGCGCATTTGGTAAGTTTAATTGTAAACCAGATAAACCTGCTAATTTTTTTTTATATATGGCAATAACTCCTCAAGATCTCCGAAATATTTTAAGAACTATCTATCATCAGCATATTGTAGAATCTTAATGTTAATGTTTTATGGGAAACTAGTTCCACTAATTTTTGGATTTTCAATCAAGCTAGTAGATCAACCGACACTGACAGCCCCGCCTACCTCCTCTTTCCATCTAAAGCATTCTAAAATGTGACCTCCGTCTCGGGTAGTGCATACATATTGCTTAGCAGTACTTCTAATCATCGGAGAAACGATCCACTAAAACCGAAGGCTTCAAATGCTTTTATGAAGTAAAGTGTAGATATGAATTAATTTCAGACTGATTGAAGTCTCAAGGCTAACATAATAATAATATACACACACACACACACACACTCTCTCTCTCTCTCTCTCTCTCTCTCTCTCTCCCTCTTACTCTATTTTTCTCGCTCAGTTTCTCTGTCTCTGCCTCTGTCTACTTTGCTCTATCTTTCTCTCTCTCTCTCTCTCACTTGCTCTTTCGCTCTCGTGCTATTTTTCTTTCTCTGTCTTCTCTCTCCCTCTCGATCTGCTTCTATCTTAATATCTCTCTCTTATTCTGTATCTTCCTCTGTCTCTCTTTTGCTCTCTTTCTTTCTCTGTGTTTCTCTTTCTCCCATTTTCTCTCCACCTGCTTTTCGTTCTCGTGATTTCTGTCGCTCTGTCTCTTTATCTCTTGTTTTCTTTTTATCTCCTTGCTCTCCCTTTTTATGTCTCTCTCGTTTTTTTCTCTTGCTCTTATCCTGGCCCTCTCTTATATTGCGTTAATCATTACTATTGTTGGTCGTCGTTGTTATTGGTTCATTTTTCCATACTTTTCATTCTGTTTGTCTCTATCTTTCTCCCTTTGTGTCTCCCTCTCTCTTTCTCTATGTCTCCCTGAGCTTCTTATTCTGTCTTTCTTCCTTCGTATCTTCTTTTTCCTCTATTTCTTATTTTTCTGCCCCCTCTCTCCCTCTCGGTTTCTCTCACCCTCTCTTTCTCTCTCTCTCTCTCTCTTATTCATCCTATTCCTTTCTTCTTTCTCTCTAACTCTGACGAGCTATACAATTTACCTGCCATTGTCAATTTCATGCTGTCTCAGTATTTCGAATTTAATTATCCATCATCGAAATCAAATACCTTGTTACAATCACCAGAAGTGACTAAAAACATACAAATACTTTACTCTTGGAAACAAAGAAATAAGTTTGAGGATCCTGCAAGTTCTTTGGTACTTTCGGTAATTGAAGACAAAGAATTGATACAATTAAAGAATCAGCCATCCATAAACAAAAATAAAAATTAAAAACAAATTGTTTGTATAAAGCGTTTCGCCTTAAGGCCGATAAAGATAACTTTCGCTTTCTGAATAAGGCTAAAGACAAAGTCTATGAATATGATCGAAGATTATTGAACAAAGGCTTTGGACAGTGGGTGCCAGAAAAACAAATCAGTTCTAGTTTGATCAGTGGGTGCCAGATTAAAAAAATCTGTTTAATTTGATCAATGGGTGACAGGACAAAATAATAATCAGTTCTAGTTTCATCAGAGGGTAATAGGACTGCATAGCATTGAGTTCTAGCTTGATCAGTGGCTAACAGGATTTAACATAGTCAGTTCTAGCGGGGTTCAGGACTAAAACAAGAATCACTTCTAGTTTGATCAGAGAGTGACAGGGGTAAAAAAAATCAGTTTTAGTTTCATCATAGGGTGATAGGAATAAACAATAATCCTTTCTAGTTATACATTTATATCACGTGTCTCTCTCGGGCCGCATTAACATTTTCTTATTTGTAAAAAAAAAAAGGAACAGGAAGAACCGACATCCAATTTAACGAAACTATTTATGCCTAAACATGTGCAGCTCTCAGTCAGACTCTTTAAGTTTTTTTTTTTTACTATTTCATCTCTACAACTCAAAAATTCATCTGCCCTAATATGAGACGATTGGTTTTGCAGCCGGTCCTTTGGCGCATAGATCAACCATTTACGTATATGGCGGAGATTTTTCTCAGTTTATGATGTTTTTTTGTTTGTTTTTTTTTTTTTTACTGATTTACAGGTATAGTATAAAGAATTATATAACCGATCTGCCATAAACTATACAGTCATCTCGTATCAGACTGACCTAGTTCGAAAGCTTATCTAAGATATCACGTGTAAGGCGAGGACAAGGGTTTTATAAAACAAAAACATATTAAATGTTTTAACATTCATTGCGCAGTGGAGGGGACAAATAGTTCATCAAATCAGCTCTAGCTAATATGGATTCTGTTTTCAGAGTGAAATTTGTAACTTTCCTGGTTCTATTGTTTGCTGGGTCATCTGTTGCTGTGCTTGTGGTCAAACCCGGTCGGTGTCCAAAAATCACTGGTCAGACTAAATTCGACAGGTCTCGGGTATGTTTCATGTGTGCATATGTGTGTATGCTTGTGTCTTTTGAGGAGAGGTAGATTAAGAGAGAGATTCCTGTTCATTTTTCACAATATTTCTATTTCGAGAATGCAGAAATATTAATATGTCATGCTAAAATGGTTTTCTTTCACTGACTAAAAAAAGTAATAATTCATATCCTATTTTCATAAATCCAAATGAAGCTACGTTACATATTATTTCTTCGCTTACTGTCATCGAGCTAAGGTTACATGTTCTCTTCTTTTTATTAATTTTATTGGAGCTGAGGTGAAGTATTCCTTGTTAACTAATTCTAATGGATCTAATGTTAGTGGGTTCCATTTTTCTAAATTTAATGGATCTTAGGTTAAATGTTTTACCTTGACTGATTCTTATGGAGCTAGGTTTAAACGGTTTGCTTTTACTAACTCAAATGAAGTTAAGATTGACTGTTTTGTCTTCGCGAACTTATTTGTAAAGAACTATGATACAATTTTCTAATATTATTAATTTTAGCATAGTTTAGATATAAAGTTATAATTTTGGAAACTAATACAGAAAATAATAAAATTCTTTTGTTTCAAAGCCTTGTTTTGGTGCTTGCTTTTTTGTTGTGCTTAAAATTATTTTAATGATGCATTATCGACCAAAACAAAACCAAATCTTACTATTTGCCACGAAAGTAAATATCTTGATGAACGTATGTAATTGAGTGTTTGATATTTTTGTGAGAAATCTCGTATTATCAATAGCGGAACTTTCATTCTTATGAGAAGTCTCAAACATTTAAGATATAATCTGAGTTAGCTGTCATAATACTGACAATTCAAAGAACTGTGCAGACTTACATTTAAAATAATATTTGAAGAGGTTGACTTACTGTAAAAATGCGGTTTTAGCATCATAAAGTACATTCACGTGGCATTGTGAGGACATACGCTGTCCTTTTGAACATGCTCAAATCAAGATAAATAAAAGTCTGTTCAGAAAATAGAGCTTTGTTCCATTGTTTCTTACTTTGGCTCTAATATCGGATATTGGTGTTGCAATAACTGGAATACCGTTGGCCCCGAACACGCAGAGTGCCATTCTGAGGCAGATTCCAGCCCGATACCTTCTCCAAATGGTCACAAAAAGTGTAGGGTCACCAATGTAGTGACAGGGATCTGTGACGGAAACATACATGGATGACTCACTAGGCCTGCACCATACAAAGAGAGAAAGAGAGGGGATTATCAGAGGGACACCGCTAATGATGAGACAACGGGTGATGGCTCTGTACCAGCAGCGAGTCTGGCTGTGGTATAGGACGTCTAAGGTAGCAGCTGTGATGACTGTGGCTGTGAAGCCTTACCGGAGCTCGTTGGCCGGGGTAGTACGGAGACAGTGAAAGACCTGAAGTTTGGTGATTAACTGTCTACGGAACATCGACGGGAATTGGGAGAATTTTTAGGTTGTTTCTCCTTTATTTTCAGTGACCGCCCTGGTTCGATAAAACTGGAGAATCCATAGCATTAAGATAACGTCTTCAACACCTGTGCGACAACGCCCGTATTCAGTACCCTACGCCATGAGACAGACGTTGTGCGACGCGCTTGAGGAGGTGGAGAATTTGGAAACCATCAGGAACAGCAATTTTCCCTAAGCTCTCCTGTCGTAGTGGTAGAAAGGCGACTCAAATCGCATTTGCATTGACTCCAGACGGTTGAACAAGCTAAACGTATTCGATCCTCCCCCTATAATACCATCTGCCGACGTGTTCCATGGCATGGGGAGTACAAGGTACTTCTCTAAGATAGACATGAGCAAAGGCTACTGGCAGATACCTGTCCTGAATGAAGATATCCCGAAGACAGCGTTTGTGACAGGGAGGATGCCGTTCGGGATGATGAACTCTGTAACAACCCTAACCCACGCCATGACGATGCTGGTGATTGTGATGGACTACGATGGACTACGTGGTGGACTATGTAGACTACCTGTTCATCCACATTCCAACCTGGGAGGACCAGGTATGGACTTTGAGGTAACTCATCAGGCAGCTACAACGGCCGAACTTTACCGTAAGAGCGACAAACATGGCAGTACAATGAAAAAAAAAAAGATAAACAACGAAAACTGTATTTAATCATCGAGGAAGTGATTTTGGTACAGATTTAACCCTTGACTTGTAACAGCCAACCTGCAGTTTTGCATTCTATATCACACGACAATATAATTTTTTTTATATGCATGCATGATTCTACATAAAGTGTGAAGTGGATTATGAATATTATTACTAAACTTATAATGACTACTTTTCTGCAGTATACAGGTATGTGGTATGAGTTCCAGAGATTTCCTGACATCGCTGAAGGTCATCTAGAGTGTGCTAGTTACGCATTTCGCGACGCTTTGAATTCGATGATAGTTACCAAAAGAGGCATAATGAGGGCGGACTTGTAAGTCAGTGGGTAAAATTATGTTTTTTAACAGTTTGATATCGGGACTATTCTCCTCTCAATTTTCCTTATTGTTAAAACCACCTATTTATTCACATTATGTTTTCGAATATATAGTACGTTTTTATATAAGCTGTATAAAACCGTTTGTTACTATCTGTCCTAATTACTATTAAAAAACGGAGAGCTTTAGGTTAAGGAGGCAAAAAAGAAGTTATATATCTGGTACCTGAAATGGATCTATAATCTCTCAATCATGACAATTTATCAGGAATATTTAATGCTTTTATCTCTTAACAGCATAATTTTCTAGGGCAAGACAGATAACGGACTTTTTGTTTTGTTATTTTTCTTTTTTAAGTTTAGTAACCTTAGCATAATCTTATCTATGTTATAATAATATCGTATGCGAAACAGCAACAAATTAAATTGATGGTAAAGGGATCAGTATGCGCAATCAAATGTCTTCTATAAAGTCGAGAAGCCAAATATATTACAGATCTGCAAGTAAAACACATAGAAAGGGCGTGCAGGCTAGAGGTCTAAGACGGTACAAATAGCTCTAGGCAACCTAGCTTGCTCATCATTAGAATACATTTTTTAAAATGAATTTTTTTCAAAACTTTAATTTAAACTTTCCAAAGCATTTAGAAGTTTATAGTGGGCTTATTTAAATGGATTTCTTTTGTAAAGAAATCGATGGAATTTGACTCTCATTTAATCTAGATTGTATTTTATCAATGTTTTGCTTGCCTTTTAAAAATAGATTTCGGTTTTTCCAAGCTATTAAAAATCTGCTATTTAATGAAAAGAATGCGTCTCTTTCAAGGTTTGGCAAGACGTTCTCTCGGAAAAACTATACTGACATTGGCGTGGCTACTATACCGGACTCGGACAAGCCTGCAGAGTTCAACTTAGTCTTTGGTGAAAGAGGTTCGTATCACTTTCTTTTTATTGCTCTTTTGTGGTTCTTTTTATCCAAAGGTTTAAAGAAATAAAGACAGATAGACAGCACATAGAGAGACAAACAGGCATGTTAACATAAAGACAAGTACTGTTGTTTTAATTAAGAACCTAGTTTCTACATAATTAGGTCAAATAGTGATTTTTATATCGTTTGAATCGTTGAAATATTTGTTCTCTTTTTATCTTATTTTGGTAACGATATCTATTTACTTAAGGCGTCTATAGTAAAAATTGAAGATGCCTTTTGACCTTATTAGAGATTAAATCACACAGATTTAACGAAAAACAAAGTATAGATCGACCATGTTTCTCATTGAAGACGAGAGTCACTTTTGTCAAGCTCTTTAAATGCTAAACACAGTATATGCAGAGATACTTAGTTATTGATTGGAATGGAAGCCGGGTTTTACTATCTCAATACAGTGAAGAACACAGTATCTGTCATATATTGTGTTTTAAAATAAATATTCTCTTAACTCCTATAAATTTTTAAGTACTAAATGCTGCTAATAAATGCAGATACTGTTGGTTTTTTTTAATTCATAGCATTTCCCATACGAATCATTTTACATTCCCCTTACAAACAATTTTATACAAATAATTTTACACTTAAAAGTAGGAAAATGGTTTAAAATTTTTCAAAATCTGTCAATTTCAATATATTTCCGTTTCCTTTTGTTGACACACGTGCGTTTGATTCGCACTCGTCTTTTTTCACTGCTGCTTGTGTTTCAACGTTGTAAGATTAGATTAAAAAATGTTAATCTAGATATAGCTTTTTTTAAAAACAATTTTTTTAGCTGGAGAATAATATTCTTCTTAAACCTTACGGCTAAATGCTAAAAGAAATGCTTGACAAGTTTCATTATCCATAGTTGGTCATTTTGTGAAAATCAATGTTGAATTGTAAGCCGGCAAAATTGGGTTTATGCCTAAGTCTAAGGATGCGGGTGGTTACCGTGCCCTCCAGTATGTTTTGATATCTCTTACATACAAATCTTTCATCTTTTCATACTGTCTTTGAATTCTGGGTTATATTTCTTGTACTACTTGTAGTTTTAATGAAATGCGAAGTGAGCAACTGCTCAAAAGACATGTGATCTGCGGTAAAAATTGTATGATATGGGTTTGTTTTGATCACTGCAATGAAGAGGTAGAATCGAGTGAAGAACATGGGAAAATTCTCAACAAGTAGCGCCAGGAAGAAAACCCAATGAAAACGACGGAAAAGTGCATGAGATAGAAACAATTATTGAAACGGATGTGAATGAAAAAAACCTTGTTAAAGATGAAGAAACACCACAAGGCTCACATCATGATGTAGAAGACAAAGTGCAAACTGACCCACAAAGTAAGAGACGCTCAAAATGTGATGTACAAGAAGAAACAAAGAGAAAAAAGCTTGAAAGAAAAGCAAACCGATATGCACACTTAAAGATGGTTGAGGGGCAGGTTGTCGGCGGAAGACAAAATGCAGGGAAGCAATAACCCCAGAAGAAAGAAAGCGCACAAATGACCACTATGTCACTTTGAATTATACTGGACAAAAGGGGTTCATCTTATAGAATGTTTTGAAAGAGGAGTGTAAGATCTTCATCAAACTGAAAAAAAAAAGCTTTTCATACAAGCACACTCTAAAAACAACAGATAGCAGACGCGTTGAGGTATGCAAGAGTTTTTTTTTCTTGGATCTCTGGGTCCCAAAATTGATTGGGCATTGACAAAGAGTTTTGGCACCACAAAAATAAGGAGTGGACTTGAGCAGAAACATTTTGTTGATGGACGTGGGAGGCATTCCATCTACAATATGAACATGATGATGTGATTGCTCACATTGAATCATACAAATTAACCATCTCACATTACCGATTTGCCCATGCTCCCCTTCGACGCTATCTGCCCTTTCACATCTTTGTTCAAGCTATCTATGAAGATTACAAGATAAAAGCTAAAATCACAATCTCATATCTGACATTCTACAACATTTTTAAGAGAATCAATATTTCCGTGGCTCACCTTGGTCATGAGGAGTGTGAACTATGTGAGATATATGAGATGCACAAGAAAAACTGCAACTGTGTCACCAAGGGTGACATTTCAAAGTATATGATTCACAACAAAAAAAAATTCATAAAGGCAAGAATGGACTACGAGAAGGACTCTCAGTCAAGGCACCCCAATGAGGAAGTGTTTTACTTCAGCCGACCTGAAAAAAGGTTGTTATGCTGCCACAAATGGAATGCTTCAAGGAAGCAATATTCACAATGACGTCTGACTGTTTTAAATGAAACATTTGCAGAACTTGGGTCAGGAAGGCGTAACTATGCTGCTTTGTGGTATTACGGAATCAGTGCAGGGCAAGATTAAGATCTGGCATCAACATTTCACTCGTACATGTTGAAAGTGAGAGACATGAAGAGAGTTGTTTTCTGCTTGGACAACTGCGGGGTACAGAATAAATATTGCACACTTTTCACGATGTTATTGCACCTGGTCAACAGCAAGATTGTTGTAACAGAAAGAGTTGAACTCAAGTTTCTCGAAAAAGGGACACACTTTCATGTCAGTCTATTCCAAACACAAAAAAGCAGGACATGAGAAACATGAAAAAGATTAATGACTTCAATTATTTCCAAACATCTGTGAAGAAAGCCAAATCCGAGGAGAAGGCAATGCAAATCAACGATTTCCAAGAATGGAAATCAGCATGAGTCCTTACGCTCTAAAAAAGATGAAGAACAGGCCATATTTGGACAAAATGATCAATGTGAAATTTATGAGTGGGAATCACATGATGCACTCCAGGCACTCATACGATAATGATTTTGAGACGGCGCACTTCTTGAAGTCTTCATTGAACCGAATCAAGAACCAACAAGATCCAAAGAACGTGGCGTTCAAAGAACAAAAAAAAAGAAAAGCTCATCCAAAAGCTGACTCCGATCCTCAGATACCCTAAAGCAAACACCTCCTCTGGGAAAACCTGAATGTCAATGACAAAGTGAAAGACTTAGCCGTGGACTACGAAAAGCATGTTTCATTGTAACTTTTTAGGTTCTAAAGCTTTCAGAAGAACAAACGATGTATCGCGTCTTGCAATAACATATTTTTCATTTCACTGGAATTTCAAAGTATGCAAGATGTGTGTGTGTGTGTGTCGAGTG
>BLXT01007853.1:84657-109019 GCA_019648995.1 Plakobranchus ocellatus
TCTCTCTCTTTCTCTCGCTCTATCTATCTATCTCTCTCTTTCTCTCTCTTTCTCTCGCTCTATCTATCTATCTGTCTCTCTCTCTCTTTCTCTCTCTTTCTCTCGCTCTATCTATCTATCTGTCTATCTCTCTCTCTCTCTTTCTCTCTCTCTCTCTCTCTCGCTCTATCTATCTATCTGTCTATCTATCTATCTATCTATCTATCTATCTATCTATCTATCTATCTATCTATCTGTCTATCTATCTATCTATTTATCTATCTATCTCTATCTCTCCACTCAATCTATCTATCTATCCTCATCTCACCGTCTCTCTTTCTCTCTATTTATTTATCAATAGATCTATGAACTGGTTCAATTTATCTATGCAAGTTTCCATGCAAGTGCCTATCTTATGCTCTTTCATATCTAATCTTTTTTTTTTCCTTCTATTCTCTACCTGTATCCCTTTATCATCTTCAATGTTTTTTTTGTGCACTTGTCCGAGCCAGGTTTTCAGTTTTACTTGATTTATTTTGCCTTTAAATTTCTTGATGAGAAAGATGCATAGCATTAATTTTAGGTGATCATATTTTACAAAGCCCTTATTTTTTTTTAATAGTTTTCTTCCTAATTTCGTCTTTATGAGAATCTAATTACTTTTTATTAACAATTACTTCGTTCACAATAAGGTATTGATTCAATGTGATATATATGTCAGGTTTCCTTATATATATTTATATTTTTAGAGGAGAGCACTCTCTTTTTTCCAGAATAAAATTTATGTTCAATTTGCGTTAATAAAGATAAACACTTAGTGCATGTTTCTTCTAGACTCTCATCAACATTGCTTGCAATTTCACTGCCTATGATGTCGACTGCAGCAGTGAAAAGAATGTTTACAGTTGAAGACATCAAACGGAAAAATACACAGTGAGAGAAAGATCAAACGGGAAAATAAATCGCGAAGATCAAACCTGAAAACACATCGAGACAGAGAAAGATAAAATGAAAAAAAAAACCACACACGCTGAGAGAGAAATATCAAAAGAAAAAAAAATCGCGAAATAAATATCGAGGAAGCACATCGAGAGAGAGAGAAAGATACTCTTTTTTGTATTAGTGACTATTTCTTATTCACGAAAACTACGTTGACGTAAAAGAAAACTTTCAGCTTTTTAAATCAATCAGCCGATGGATTCGAGGCTTTTTTTTTTAAAGTATTTTTTTACTCACGTGCTACTCGACGTTATGAAAGCGAGATACTATTGTTTTAATCTCATTCTTATACAACCGGTACTTAACTGTAAATAAATGCAAATGAATATAAAACACTTTTGATATGTTAAGGATTCTTAAAATATAATTAGATAAACACAAGATCATAAAGAATGTCTTTTGCGTCGCCCAACATACTTCAGCATGGTATGATAAACAGAAAAGCTAGGCCGTAAAACATGTCTCGACCTCGATAATTGATTTGTGAAGTGAAGACCCTAATTGAGAGATAAGCGTACAATCGGTAGTTTATCAAAGTACTCACGTGCAGCGTTTGGCCACCCATTCTGTGTTGTATAAAAAAGGATAGATAGTATGCAACTCGGACTGCAGTTAGAAACAAAATCTGCGCTAGAGCTTAAAAAAAAAAAAAACCGTGCAAAGCGTCTGCGTTTAAATATCTCTAGCCAAAATGGCTTCTGTTTCCCTAGCCAAATTTGCCGCTTTGATGATTCTTCTGTTTGTTGCGGCAGTTAATGGTCAGTTTGTTATCAAAGAAGGTAAATGTCCTAATGTCACTGGCCAGGCTACGCTGGAAAAAGCTCAGGTACGATTTCTGCCCTTTTAAGTGCTGTTGAAGAGACGATCTAGTTAAGTTTGCATCGTTAGTATTTTAACCTCAATGTAAACTTTCAGTTCTTGAATTATGGTAAAAACAAGTAAGATTTAAGACAGTAGCTTCAATTCCTAGAGTAAAAGTGAAGGTAAATATTTAACATTCAGTATGATGGAGTAAGTTTAACATTCTGGTTTCATGAACCAAGATGCACCTATAGTATTTCTTTTCTTGTCTATGGACATAATTAAGTCTCAATTAAATATATTGCCCGTCAGTGTGTAATGTAGATTGTGGTCATTATGACTTCACTTAAAATACAGAATGTAGCTGAGATCAACAGCTCTAACGCTTCGCTCACTATAGTAGAACCAAAGTTAACTGCTTTGTCAGAGCTAACTATAATTACCTTCGATAGTTGTATTGGAGATGAAATTAGTTATTTTTACTTCATTTTCTAATTTCGGATTAAGAGATTTCTTTCTGACTTGACGTACTGTAACGCAGGTGAAGTTGTTTAAGTTCTTCGATCACGAGAATTAAGCCTATCTTGTATCACTACTAAAAATGAAATTAAGATTAGATTTGAAGTTTGATTTTCGGATACGGAACATATCAAAATACTTGTGTAAGATACTCTCATATAAGCATGTAGATAATAAAATGAGCAAATCATTTTTATTGACATTTATGTTCAAGGAAATCTATAAAGAGCGTTCGGGCAATCAAGAAGTTTATAGTCAAAAACGTTTACGAACTACTTCTGTTAATCAAATATACAGTCTTATTGATTCTGAATTCGTTCTTCAATACTGATATTTGGTATTGTATTTATTATTTCCAACAAAGGTAGATTTTTTTCTAAGTATTCATATCAAACTGGCTTTTAGAACATTGGAAAATGTTTTCTTAAAAAAAGCAGATCAATCTGTGCTGAGAAGATATGTATATATTTAGGTCCTGTTCCATAATACCTCTTACAGGCATATTTCAAACGTACATGTTACGTGCGTATTAAGGACCAGTACGTATACATTTTGTTGTGAGTATTGCTAGTTTTCATGATCTTTGTTTTAGTGCCCTTCTCAAGGTCATGTCACATATAGCTATTATTTTCTATTGCTGTGTTGTTAATTGTAATCGATAAAAATGCAATCAGAAGCAAAATTATACATCTCAGGGTTTTATAAAACTTTCTGATTGTGTCGCCAGAATGGGTACTGCTGATACATTATACGTATTAGCAAGTTACCCTTTAAGAGGTTCAAACAGTTTTAAAATGTTCTTCTGTTAATATATAAAACAAAATCGGGATTTAAAAATACTTCCCAAATTAGAGTCATTGATCGTTTGGGCAGTCTATCAGATTCAGATCGGGCCTAGACTAGAAATCTAGATCGATAAAATTACTTTGATAGACACAGACGTATATTACTCTAGAGATCTAGGAACCAACGAAGAAGGAGCCTCATGTGTAGTTTATGCAAAAAAAAACCCTGCATCATTAGATCTGTGGCTAATTAAAATGTCTACCTGCAATAGTATGTTTCCGCATGCTTAATAAGGCTTAAATAGAGTTATCAAATTTCGTTTTGCAAATCCTTAAAACAAATTTGTGATGTTAAAATATGCCCACATAAAATTAGAATGATCTAGATTAACATATCTTTATTTTTGTAGATTTTATCGACGCCCCACAAAAATTTGTATAAATATTACACATTTGAGCTTAGCTCCATTACAATAAGATTTCATATCGCATGGAAACCCATGCAGGAAATAGTATGGAATCCGTATTCCTGTACGTGTTGTATGTGAAAGAATTAAGTCATACGTACTCGAAAACACATAAGCAAAATCTAGCATACCTCATATTCATGCAGTAGATACGGACATACTTAGAGGAGTGGGGAGAGATAGCAAAAAGAAAAGGAAAAGAGAGAGGATAGAGAAAAATCAAAAAGGGTTTGGTCTTGGGTCTAAAGCCTTAGCACAATCAGGTGTTCTCTGACTCTGTGAGGTTAGAGCGCCAGTGGGTTTTAGATTGGGTTAGTTATCTACTGCGCCATCTACGCCCTGAGGAGAGAGCAAGAGAAAGGAAAGGCAGACTAGAGAACAAAGGCAAGGTAGATGAGGACAGAGAGGGGAAAGTAAGAATGGGAGAATAAGACATGAAATTTTAATGGGGGGCGGGGAGAGTTGAGGATGGGCAGTGAAAAGGAAACAAAGCTGTAAATTTGCAAATGTCATATCTTTTTTTTTATGTCTACTTGTTCCCCCAAATTAAAAAAAATGAAAAAAACATTTGAAGATGAGAAAGAAATTAAAACTCAAGCCATTCAAATGTTACATGTGACGTTAAACAAAAAAGCTGATACGAGTACAAGCTTGTTTGTCAGGCACCAAGTGAAATCATTGATCATTTTCAATGTTCATTAAATAGTAATTATTTTTCTCCAGTACTTGGGTGTGTGGTACGAGTATGAGAGGTTCCCTACCATCTTTGAGGCTAATCTGGATTGCACTTCAGCGACCTACGGCGCTGCTGGCAAGGCCATTAGTGTGAGGAACAACGGCACGCTCAGGATAGACTTGTGAGTCGTTCATGTTAGAATATTCCCAAAATTCGATATAAAATGAATCATTTACCGCATGATTTTGTAAGCCTTTCTCTCTTTCTTCTTCCCTCTCTAACGAATTCTGTTCTGGTCTTCTGCTTTGATCGGTTGTAATGTACAGTTTTATCTATTGCTGTTACAGGGCCTTCAATTTTGTTGGTGAAATATAAGGGAACACTTGTAGGCACAGCACTCTGGGAAAGAAATGTATTAGCTTAAGGGTTCTAAAGATCCACATGTGGTTGGAATTGTAGAAAAATAGAAAAAGCAACTACGAACCCAAATAAATGTGAACAAAAACTAAACAAAATTAAGGTATTTTGTGGTTTACCGCTGTGTTTTTTATCTTTTTTTCCAATTCGTTTAAGTTGATGGTTCTCTATTCTATTTTGAGTTGTAAATGTTACACGCCTGCGAAAGGAAGTTTGAATTGTAAAGAAATTAAGTGAAAAACATAGAAGATTGTTTTAACTCAACTCTGATTAATTCCAAAAAAATGAATGTAAAAACATATATTGTTTACTTTAAAAATTATTGACATTACAGAATACAAAGTAAATATCGCGTTGAACAATAACGAAACTTACTTTGTCAGCATACGAAAAAATGTCGTACAGCAAATAAAACTTCATTTGCAAGATTTCTAAGCATGATGCGGTGTCATTATTTATACATCTTTGTTTTGAAATCGAGATATTTACTCAAAATAATTATGGGTTAATAAAAGCCCAGCTTGTTAAAATCAATCCAATGGTGCCTCTGTTTCCAGATTTGGGAGAAAAGTTATATTGGAAAACAACACGATCAGTGGCATGGCTACTGTACCAAACCCAGACAGGCCTGCGGAATTCATTGTGAATTTTGATGGAGGTACGTGACGTTTTCTTTTATTGTACTACATACAATTCTTTTGAGGAAAGTGAATGAGATAGAAAACTATATAAGATTCAGAAACTTAATGGAAAAACAATTAATTAATTATCTGACAAGATATAAAATTGTAGAATAAAAATAATGTAATAAGAACGTCCAATAGGTCTGCCATATCACTGCGATCACAAATTCAGGATTCTGTCTTCAATAACTGTTACGTGCTGACTGCAAGTCGTGGTGAATCGATCCCTTTAGCCCAAGCAATACAAGTCCTCCATCACACTCTTACAAAGTCTCTCATTTTCATCAATACCATCTTTTTTTTTTCTAGAATAGGACGGAATATCTAGAAAATAAAAAGTGAATGAGAAAAAAAAAAAGAGTGAATGTGACGAAAAATTCTAAGAAAAAAAATACATAAAATGTGTTCACATAAAACCACTTTTCTAGAAAAATCAAGATTTGACTCGGGAGTGATATGAAAAAATATTTACCGATCAAAAAGCATAAAAAAGTATCAGCTTGATAAACGATACTATTGCGAACAATCTAGATCCATAACCAACAAATCTATGGAACAAAGCATTTACAGACAAATATCCTTGAATTTTTCACATCCCGATTCTGAAAATTCTCAACTTAACTAAGGCTCAATTCGCCCTATTATTAGAAAAATCTAGTGTCAATATTATGGCAAAAACCATCACTACCAATCTTTTGTATTCAGCACATTGGCCATAAGCATTTCCAAAGATCCAGGGGTCTGTAACGGAACCGTCTCCTATGTTCATCCTAAAATCTCATTTTTAAAAAATATTTTCTTATTATTTCTTTGACTTTGAAAGTTCCAACGACCAAGACAACCAATTACATCATTCAAGAAACTGACTACAAGAATTACTCGGTTATCTTCTCTTGCATTCAGCTGGAGGCATTAAATCTACGTAAGTGACAAAAATTTGATGAACCATTATTGTCTATGACAAAAAGAGCTTTAATAAGATTTCATATATATCACACTTTGAATAAAATTATATGTGAACAGAAAGGTAACAGTACTAAAATAAACAATCTAGCCTGATGTGAGATTCAAGGTAAAAAGCTTTTATCTTTTGTTTGTTTAAGAAATTGAATATTTTAATTTAATTACTTGTATGATGATGAACGTTTCAACTCACTATGATGATTTTTTTTCTTTAATATAATTCAAGGTAAATAAGTTTGTATTTGTTACAGTGATACTGCTAAAAGCGAGTACGGTAAGAAAAAAGACCGTGCTTTCTGTTTAAGCGCTGAGCTCTTTTCGTACTTCTCAATGGGTTGCATACAGTGGGCGCGGGTCTAGAAGTAGAGCTCTTGATCTACATTTGTTGTTGCTCTACGCGGTCAGCATGTTCAAGTGAAAAACTCTCCTGTCTCTCACTTTGGACTGTGTCTGACAGAGTTCCATTGTGGATACATTTACCTCAAATGATATTGTTAATTTTGTGCAAAATATTGTGTCGCAGTTGATAGTTTGACATGAAATCAAATCATTTTTACAGAATTTGCCTGGATCTTGACCCGAGTGCGGGGACTCGCCCCACCCAATCTTGCACAACTGGAAAATAAACTTACAGCAGCCGGCGTTGACGTCACAGAATTTTTTGTTGTGGATCAGAAAGGATGCCCTGGCAAATAATTTGTTCACAAAGAAGAAGCGGAGCGTGTGAAACTGAAGAGAGGAAGGGGATGGAGAAGAAAATATCGGGATCTGTTTGTGTGTTTGTAAGCGTGTGTGTGAGTTTGTATCAGTGTAAACAGAGTAAAAGAGCAGAGGCGATATTATTATGAAGAGAGCAAAGAAATCTCGGTGACATGTGACATCTTGATTTTGAGAGACTTTGCCTGACATGTCTATACTGAAATACCTTATAAAACTAATAAAAAAAACTGTCAATCTTAGAAAAGTGTTCCTGCAGTGGTTTAATCCCCGTCAAAATATGTTTTAACGATCAACCTGTGGTATCAAATGATCACCATCTTTGTTGTCATGCGGGTGCGAGAATTTTATTTTGCTGAGCTATACTGCAGTATTTTGAATTTCAATAACATACATCATTCTGAGCACGCAACAGTTACAGTCTCCTCTGATAATATCAACCCATTAGTTTTCATACAAAATAAGATGAGCTCATGCTAAGTAGTAAGCTGAAATTTGAAAAAAACTGTACAAGTCAACCAAGCCTACTTTTTCCTTTAAACTAATTTGCAATGCATCTTAATGCTTTCTGACTAAACCATGACAATTCTGTTGTGGGTTTTTTGGAGTCTGCTCGTAACGTTAACAACAGATTAATTCAAAAAATGTTTGCTAGAGAAAAGATTAAAGTTTTACAGAATTTAAAACATGGAAAATAAATGCACGAACGATTTATCAATTATGATAAAGCGATTGACCTTCCCAGTTATCGCGATTGACTTTGTGCTGTTCAGATATCGATCTATTACAATACGCCTGTACAACAAATTCTTTCAAATAGAATCAAAGAACAGGAGTCAGTCAAAGTCTTACGGAAACCTAAAAGAAAAGTTTACTAATTCAAATAAAGAACAGATTTAAAACAGCAAAGTAAGTTTCCAAGATTATCTAGATCTGCAAATCTATTAACATCAATAATGTATTTTTCAGCGATCTCTTGAACAATCTCTCAACCAACCTTTTACACACATCGCCTAAAGCTTCCACAAATTATTAGTTATATTAAATCTAGGTAAATAGATCACCCTTACGCAAGCAATTCATGTTAGAAACATTAAGACGTTATTGTCTTACGCAATCAAAACTAATTACTTTTATATTGACAAATATAATACTCTCATTTATCTTGTCCCTAAGAAGTAAACATTTCTATTATTCTAGTGGGATCCAAAGCTTATGTGGTCTCGAGGAACAATCTAACATCTTCCTATAAACAATTCATAAGTTCGAAAACCATCCAAAAAATTCCTAGATCTAAAGGGTAAACAAAAATAAAGTCAACGATAGCACTAAAATAAAATAGGCCTAGTCAAGGCCTACTTTGCGTTTGACTTAACAATACAGCAAATAAGGCTCGATGAAAATCATGTTCGTTCCGAGCCTAGATCTAGCCTTAGTTCACGAATTCTATCACGCCAGTTATTTCGCGTTTGTACCGAAGTACTTTTGTTGAAGTGCGTTTGTGATAGGCATTGTTTTTGAACAGCTGAAAACTTAGCTCAGTAAAGGAAAATATTTTTGTAAAAGATAAGCAGGCACTTATACAAAGATGATTTTAAAATATGACAGTGACTAATACTGACCTGCGTTTAAAAACTTTTTCCAAAGTTAGATTTTTTTTCCACTGATTTGAGTCATGAATCCAAATACATCCATTTTTCGGGAAGTCAGGTCAAGTTTTTTGACATTTAAAGTGTGCGATATGACTCTTAGATAGTACTCAATTCAGGAAATAAACAGGGCTTTAGGCTGAACAAAAGCAATCTCAACTGAACTCGTAACCTAAACTGCTAAGACATAGATGGTCATTTATGGTTAAGTAGCGCCCCACTACTAGTCATTGTGATTTGCACCATGAAATACTAATCTATGGTTGATATTTGTGTATTGCAGATTAAAAAGAATGAATCGCAAATGGAAAAAAATTAGCCTAATAGGTTCTGTTGAATATGAGGTCATGTGAATCTTCCTGATCGCCAGCCAGCATTAACTGATTTTATGAAGAACAAGTATGTTTTCCCGTTCAAATGAACGGGAAAGGAAAATATATTTTCCTGAACAATGCTATTCACAGCCTTAATTTTTTGTGGAACATAATCTGCCTATCTAAGTGTCAAATTTAGTAAATAAAAACCAATAAATACTTACTGATTTTAAAAAGCTACATTTCAGCATATACATTGAGGTTAGCCTTAACCATATATGCTGCAGAATGTCTTATAACATTACGACTTTAAGTAAATTTCTCTGATAATCTACCTAAATTAGGTATACATGCAGTAAACTAAATGCAAAGAACGCTTTAAAAAAATGAAAATTCATGAATCAAAATGGGAACCAAAGAATTAGCCGCCTGAAACGTAGCCTTATTCCAGTGTATTTCTTCATTAATATTGAATAATCACTGCTTTTGTAGGCAGGCAAAAAACTGACATTCTTTCGCAAATGAAGTGAAAATCCCAGAATAAAAACATAAACCAAACGAAGGTGCTTTGCATAATGCAGCCTTAATAAAGTTTAATTTTTAACTTAGGATCATTTCATGTCAGCTCTGGATAAAGTTTGCATTCTATAATCTTAAAGGGCTTGGGACCTGAAAAAATCAATTGAAAATTAATCTAGCAGCTGCCATGATTCATTCAGATTTTATGCCCTATGGACTCGAGATGTCATGTCCTTCACTCAGAGCAAAATTAAACCAAATGAAGTTACTGTTATGTGACGCAGCCTCAATTCAATTTGGTCTTGTCTGAGATGGATCCTGAAGTCTGGAAGTTGGAATTTTGACTTGGACAGAGCTGCAGCAATTGTAGATTGGATCATTTGAAAAAAGTCCTTCTGTACAGTCCAATTTTAAAAATAGTACACTTGTGAAGATTATAAAAACAAAGATAAGTCTGAATTAACTCCTGAACAAAAATTAAACTGGAAAGATGAAATACTTTGGAAATTAAAAGAAGCACAATTGTATAGGCCTAGAGAAAAATTCATGAAACCAGAGACCCAGGAGAAAGGAGAACAGGTCGCCCCCAAAACAGAACACCTTGGAATGGAAGAAGCAGAGGCAATGAGAGTGAAAGTTTTCAATCAAGATATCATTTTAAGGAAAGCTTGAAATAAACTTTAGCTATAGAGATTAAAATTCTAGATCTAAATAAATATCAAGGCTAGTATTTTAATTTTGCTACCTGGTTTGTAATATTAATCTCAGCGTGGTCCAACAATATCAAGATAAGGCCTTCTCTAAATTTCGGTATTGGGCAATAATCAGAATCCTGGAACAAATCTTTGGGAAAGACTTGCTAAATTTTGCTAATGGATCCCAACCAGTTGATTTAGATTAGATTCTTGATCAAACAATTTGATTTCAAGATGATTTAAATTTATCAGGGTAGGCCCAGGTCTAGATCTAGGCTTACCAGGATCTGGATCTAGATCTACATCTAGACTCTTGGCTCCAGTAATATACTTGCATTCTAGATTTAAGATCAAACTTAGATTTTTATCTATGATTCAGATGAATCAGTCTCTAAAGATCTAACCTAGATCTAGAATCTAGATCTAGATCTAAATTTAGAGTCTAGGCTACGCTGTATACATCTAGGCCTGCCCAATCTCGATTCGATTTAACCAATTTCACAGATTTTTTGAATGATAGTCTTTAGGCCTAGATCTAGATCTATAGAAAGATTGCCAAGATCTAGAATCTATATCGCTAAAAATTACTACTTTAAATCTTCATTCAGAATCCCACAAGATATAGCACGCTTGTCTAAGAGTATTGGAATGACTGTACGTAGAGAGCGATGGAGCCTGTAGGTAGAGCATCACTTTCGCGATTTTCTGTTTCATTTCGCTCTCTTGAGTAGGCTAAATATTTCTTTCTCCTCAAGCTCATAATAGGTGAATTATTACTTTTAGATGATAGTTTGCTGCTGCTTTAAGTCTCTTTTCATAGCCACAGATTCAAAACTTAACGTATTATTTTGTTTTTCTTTACCAAATAGGTAGTATTTTGGTTTGAAACTCTTGTGTGTGTGTGTCTACGCGCGCGCCTTTTTTGTGTATATATGTGTGTGATTGCCCAAAATAGGTTTGTTGAGATTTATAAAATATATCTTTTTAAAATCAATAAGTATTTCTTGGTTTTTTGTGTACTAAATGCAAAACTAAGATACATAGGTTATGGTCCATAAAAAATTAAGACAATGCATAGAGGAAATGTGGCAGAAACGTCAAGCCTAGATGTCGTTAAGCCTTTTAGTTATATATAGATAATGCTTACTTTGAAGACCGGAGACCAGAACAGACCATACGAATCCCACGTCAGTTGCAAAACATGTTTTGAGAGTTTGCGCGGTTGGAGAGTGAGGAAAGGTACGCCATTCACTGTGCGTCCCATAATTTGCAAGGAGAGTAAAGATCGTGTAAAAGATTCCTCTTTTTGCATGAATCAAGAAGGAAACAATCGCAAGAACAAGCATTGAGTTCAGCATCTTGATGTTTCGCTGCCATAACACCGATCCCTCTTCGCCCTGACCTACGTGTTGCCGCACGAGATGTTACTATAGAGTCTAGCTCTGGTTCCGCATCTAACAAAACATCTTGTGGAGCAGAGGGTAGAGCATACATGGCAGAGGAGAACGACCAGCCTGCGCCTTTGACACGAGCTGATCTAAATAATCTGACTCGAGAACTAAACCTCGCAAAGGAATCAGCTCAGCTGTTGGCACCTGGAAAAACATTCTACTTGCACTGAGACCTTGAGAGAGAATTTGGACACTTTTTTCACAATCCAGAAAGAGTCATCATTGATTGTCTGCACGCCGGGACAGGAAATATTCTTGATTCCTGTTGATTATTCTGTGCAAATGAAAGATCAGTTGCTGTCTGCTCTGAACTACCATGCTCATGATTGATGGATCTATCGACATCTTGAGGTGGTTGGGTTGGTTTTAGGACTTCAGGTTGGGAAAACAACGTACCCTTGTTATCTGTGCATGTGGGACAGTTGGGCTGATAATCGACATTATCTCGGACAAGAGACAAGAATGGCCTCCAAGATAAGTGATGGGTCTTGTTTCGGACAACATTCAGCTTCTCGCTCTTGTTGAACCAAATATGATATGACTTCCCGCTTACATATCAAACTGGGACTAATGAAGAATTTTGTGAAGGTAATGGACGGGGTAGGCAGAGAGTTTACTTTCCTCTAGCAAAAGGCTCTTCAGATAAGCATGGAAAAGCTAAAGGCCGGGAGTGAAGCTGAGTTGTCTGCCGGGCGGTCACCAAAACTGGCGATTTCAAACTTCCTTGTAAACAACTGAAGTGCAGAACATCAGCAATAGGTAGACGATCGACTGAATAATTTGTATGAGGTAATGACTCGCACGCGAGTAGAAATTAACTTTGTACCGCGCCACTTAAAACTCTTTGCCCAAAAATTTATAACTGTGAAAGTTTGATAAAAGAACGGGAACGGAAGGGGAAAATGGGCGGGAATTCGGAGGGGGGGGGGGGGGGGGGGGGGAGAGAGAATGCTGCAAAGGCCGATGGGATGTGAACTTTCTTGCATACTACTTTTAGTGTTTGAAATGATACGTGGTGGCCGCACAGCACGAGATATCGTTACAGAAAATGCTTGCCTGTTGGTAGCTCAGGAAATCATAGTCGCATGGCCTTGATATTATGGCTGAGAAACACATCAGATGGCGTATTATATTTCTCCTACAACGCATATCTCTAAAGACTGAGATAAAAAGGGCACATTTCAGTAGTTAATCATTGATAACAAACATCCTCTTATAGATCCTGTCTGTTTTTGAACCAGTTACTCATAAATACAGAGTATCCACCTATTGACCCGTATTTTTCTGAACCAGTTACTCACAGATAAAGAGAATCCTCTTATTGATCCTGTCTGTTTCTTAACCAGATACTCATAGATAAACAACATCCGCAGATCGTATCTGTTTCTAAATCAATTCAAATATCGAGTGAATAATGTTAAAATTAAAAACAACCGTTTATTTTTTTTATACATAATACCTATATTATAATAGGCATTACGATATCTAGGCTTGACGTTTGAGCCACATCTCCTCCTGAACTGCTCTATGCACAGTCTTATATTTTGTGAAGCATAATCTGCCTATCTTAGTGTCGCATTTAGTAATTAAAAAACCAAAGAATACTTACTCATCTTAATAAGTTATACTTTTTATTTCAAAAAACCTATTTTCGGCAATACTTCAATGAAAGTGGAACGTGTATCCAAATCTACAAGCTTAAAGTTCTAAATATCTTTTGACTCTTAGATCCAATTCAAAAGCTTGCTATATGTTGTGGGATTCTGATTTAAAGTTTCAAATAGTAATATTTAGCGATATAGATTCTATATCTTGACAATCTATAGAATCTAGATCTAGATCTAGGCCTAAAGCCCACCATTCAAGAAATATGTGTTTGGTTAAATTTAATCGAGATTGGGTAGGCCTAGATGGAGATTCAGCCTAGCCTAGACTCTAAATTTAGATCAAGATTTTGGATTAGATCTGTAGAGACTGTTCTCTGAATCATAGATTACAATCTAGGTTTGATTTATCTAGAATCAAGGTATTCTATTGGAATCTAGAGTCTAAATGTAGATCTAGATCCATATTGTGTAGGCCTAGATCCAGATTCCGGTAGGCCTAGATTTAGATCCTGATAAATTTAAATCACCTTGATATTGTTTGATCAAGAATCTAGTCAAAATCTAAGTTTAATAGGATCCATAAGCAAAATTCGGCAAGTCTTTCCCAAAATTTTGTTCCGAAATTCTGATTATATATCACCCAATACCAAAGTTTAGAGAAGGTCCTATCTTGATATTGTTGGTCAACTCTGAGATCATGATTGCAAACCAGGTAGCAAAATTTTAATACTAGCCCAGATATTTATTTAGATCTAGAACCAGTATCTTGATAGCTAAAATTTATTTCAAGCTTTCTGTTCCATTATTGCTCTAATAGTGAAAATTAGATGGTACAGTAGAATTTTTTACTTAGGCCTTCATGAATTTATCTGTAGACCTTTACAGTTGTGCTTCTTTTCATTTTCAAAGTATTTCATCTTTCCTGTTTAAGTTTGGTTCAGGAGTTAATTCAGACTTATCGTTGTTTTTATCGACTTCAAGCCCCACGTTTTAAAAAATTGGACTGTATATAAGAATTTCTTTCAAATTATGCAAAAAGTCAATCTATAATTTCTGAAACTATCTCCAAGTCAAGATGTCAACTTCCAGACTTCAGGATCCTGCTCAGACATGGGCAAATTGAATTTAGGTTGCGTCACATAGTAACTTCATTTGGTTTACTTTTGCTCTGAGTGAAGGACATGACATCTCGAGTTCAAAGGGCATAAATACTGAATGAATCATGGCAGATGCTAGATTAAATTTTAATCAATTTTTGCAGGTCCCGGGCCCTTCAAAATTATAAAATGCAAACTCCATTCACAGCTGACATGAAATGATCCTCAGTTAAAAGTTAAACCTTATTGAGGCTGCGTTATGCAAAGCACCTTCGTTTGGTTTATATTTTTGTTCTGGAATTTTCACTTCATTTGCAAAAGAATGTCAGCTTTATGCCTGGCTACATAAGCAATGATCATTCATTTCAATTAAGAAATGCACTGGAATAAGTTTACAGTTCAGGCTGCCAATTCTTTGGTTCCCATTTTGGTTCATGAATTTTCACTTTTTCTTTAAAGCGTTATTTGCATTTAGTTTACTGCATGTATATCCAAGTTAGGTAGATTATAGTCCTATTCAGGTTCAGAGAAATCTGCTTAAAGTCGTAATGTTATAAGACATTCTGCAGCAAATATGGTTAAGGCAAACCTCAATTTTTATGTTGAAAAATATAACTTTTTAAAATGAGTAAGTATTTCTTGGTTTTTATTTACTAAATATGACACTAAGACAGGCAGATTATTCTCCACAAAAAATTAAGGCTGTGAATAGCATTGTTCATGAAAATATCTTTTTCTTTCCCGTTCATTTGAACGGGGAAACATACTTGTTCTTCATAAAATCAGTTAATGCTGGCTGGTGATCAGGAAGATTCACATGACCTCATATTCAACAGAACCTATTAGGCTAATTTTTTTTGCATTTGCGATTCATTCTTTTTAGATCTGCAATACACAAATATCAACCATAGATTAGTATTTCATGGTGCAAATCACAATGACTAGTAGTGGGGCGCTACTTAACAATAAATGACCATCTGTGTCTTAGCAGTTTAGGTTTCGAGTTCAGTTGAGATTGCTTTTGTTCAGCCTAAAGCCCTGTTTAATTCCTGAATTGAGTATTATCTAAGAATCATATCGCACACTTTAAATGTCAAAAAACTTGACCTGACTTCCCGAAAAATGGATGTATTTGGATTCAGCACACAATACATGACTCAAATCAGTTGAAAAAAAATCTAACTTTGGAAAAAGTTTTTAAACGTAGGTCAGTATTAGTCACTGTCATATTTTAAAATCATCTTTGTATAAGTGCCTGCTTATCTTTTACAAAAATATTTTCCTTTACTGAGCTAAGTTTTCAGCTGTTCAAAGACAATGCCTATCACAAACGCACTTCAACAAAAGTACTTCGGTACAAACGCGAAATAACTGGCGTGATAGAATTCGTGAACTAAGTCTAGATCAAGGCTCGGAACGAACATTTTTTTCATCGAGCCTTATTTGCTGTATTGTTAAGTCAAACGCAAAGTAGGCCTTGACTTGGCCTATTTTAGTTTAGTGTTTTCATTGATTTTATCTTTGTTTACCTTTTAGATCTAGGAATTTTTTGGATGGTTTTCGAACTTATGAATTGTTTATAGGAAGATGTTAGATTGTTCCTTGAGACCACATAAGCTTAGAATCCCACTAGAATAATAGAAATGCTTACTTATTAGGGACAAGATAAATGAGAGTATTATATTTGTCAATATAAAAGTAATTAGTTTTGATTGCGTAAGACAATAACGTCTTATTGTTTCTAACATGAATTGCTTGCGTAAGGGTGATCTATTTACCTAGATATAATATAACTAATAATTTGTGGAAGCTTTAGGCGATGTGTGTAAAAGGTTGGTTGAGAGATTGTTCAAGAGATCGCTGAGAAATACACCATTGATGTTAATAAATTTGCAGATCTAGATAATCGTGGAAACTTACGTTGCTGTTTTAAATCTGTTCTTCATTTGAATAAGTAAACTTTTCTTTTAGTTTTCCGTAAGACTTTGACTGATTCCTGTTCTTTGATTGTATTTTAAAGAACTTGTTGTACAGGCGTATTGTGATAGATCGATATCTGAACAGCACAAAGCCAATCGTGATAATTGGGAAGGTCAGTCGCTTTATCATAATTGATAAATCGTTCGCGCATTCATCTTTCATGTTTTAAATTCTGTAAAACTTTAATCTTTTCTCTGGCAAACATTTTTGGAATTAATCAGTTGTAAAGTTAACGTTATGAGCAGACTTCAAAAAGCCACCACAGAATTGTCATTGTTTAGTCAGAAAACAGTAAGATGCATTGCAAATTAGTTTAAAAGGAAAAAGTAGGCTTGTATGACTTGTACAGTTTTTTCAAATTTCAACTTACTACTTAGCATGAGCTCATGTTCTTTTGTATGAAGACTAATGGGTCGATCTTTTCAGAGGAGACTGTAACTGTTGCGTGCTCAGAATGATGTATGTTATTGAAATTCAAAATACTGCAGTATGGCTCAGCAAAATAAAATTCTCGTATCCGCATGACAACAAACACCATTCTACACTTAAAATATAAGCAAGAGCAAAAAGCATCTTCTCACATTGAAATGTATTGCTCACAAACTTCTTAATCTTTTTTGTATGGATTTAAATTATGGTGATCATTTGATACCAAAGGTTGATCGTTAAAACATATTTTGACGGGAATTCTTGGGATTAAACCACTGCAGGAACACTTTTTTAAGATTGACATTTTTTTTTTTTAGTTTTATAAGGTATTTCAGTATAGACATGTCAGGCAAAGTCTCTCAAAATCAAGATCACATGACACCGATATTTTTCGCTCTCTTCATAATAATATCGCCTCTCCTCTTTTACTCTGTTTACACTAATACAAACCCACACATACGCTTACAAACACACAAGCAGATCCCGACATTTTCTTCTCCATCCCCTTCCTCTCTTCAGTTTCACACGCTCCGCTTCTTCTTTGTGAACAAATTATTTGCCAGGACATCCTTTCTGATCCACAACAAAAAATTCTGTGACGTCAACGCCGGCTGCTGTAAGTTTATTTTCCAGTTGTGCCAGATTGGGTGGGGCGAGTCCTCGTACTCGGGTCAAGATCCAGGCAAATTCTGTAAAAATGGTTTGATTTCATGTCAAACATTCAACTGCGACACAATATTTTGCACAACATTAACAATATCATTTGAGGTAAATGTATCCACAATGAAACTCTGTCAGACACAGTCCATAGTAAGAGACGGGAGAGGTCGCGTGTGTTTCACTTGAACATGCTGACCGCGTAGAGCAACAACAAATGTAGATCAACAGCTCTAGTTGTAGACCCAGGCCCACTGTATGCAACCCATTGAGAACTACGCAAAGAGCCCGGCGCTAAACAGAAAACTCGTTCTTTTTTCTCGCTTTTATCAGTATCACTGAAACAAATACAAACTTATTTACCTTGAATTATATTAAAGAAAAAAAATCATCACAGTGAGCTGAAACGTTCATCATCATACAAGTAATTAAATTGAAATATTTAATTACTTAAACAAACAAAAGATAAAAGCTTTTTACCTTGAATCTCACATCAGGCTAGATTGTTTATTTTAGTCACTGTTGTCTTTCTGTTCACTTTGTCATTGACAATAATGGTTCATCAAATTTTTGTCACTTACGTAGATTTAATGCCTCCAGCTGAATGCAAGAGAAGATAACCGAGTAATTCTTGTAGTCAGTTTCTTGAATGATGTAATTGGGTGTCTTGGTCGATGGAACTTTCAAAGTGAAAGAAATAATGAGGAAATATTTTTTAAAAATGAACCTTTAGGATGAACATAGGAGACGGTTCCGTTACAGACCCCTGGATCTTTGGAAATGCTCATGGGCAATGTGCTTAATACACTAAATAGGTAGTGATTTTTTTTTTTTTTTTTGCTATAATATTGACTCTAGATTTTTCTAATAATAGGGCGAATTGGGCCTAAATTGAGGTGTGAACTTTCAGAATCGGGATGCGAAAATTTCAAGAATATTTGTATGTAAGTGCTTTGTTCCATAGATTTGTTTGTTATGGATCTAAACTCTTCGCCATAGCATTGTTTTTCAAGCTGATACTTTTTATGTTTTTTGATCGGCTAATATTGATTCTTTTAGAAAGCTGGTTTTATGTGAACACATTTTTTTTTTAATATTTCGCCACATTCACTCTTTTTTCGCGTGATATGTTATTTTCTAGATATTCCGTCCTATTCTAGAAAATAAAAGCTAGTATTGATGAAAATGAGAGATTTTGTAAGACTATGATGGAGGACTTGAATTGCTTGAGCTAAAGGGATCGATTCACAACGACTTACAGTCAGCACGGTAAGGGTTATTGAAGACAGAAGCCTGAATTTGTGATCGCATTGGTATGGCAGGCCTATTGGACGCTCTTATTACATTATTTTTAATCTACGATTTTATGTCTTGTCATATAAATAATTAATTTTATTTTTTTCATTAATTTTCTGAATCTTATATGGTTTTCTATCTCATTCACTTATATATTTCCTCAAAAGAATTGTATATAGAACAATAAAAGAAAGCGTCATGTACCTCCATCAAAATTCACAATGAATTCCGCAGGCTTGTCTGGGTTTGGTACAGTAGCCATGCCACTGATCGTGTTGTTTTCCAATATAACTTTTCTCCCAAACCTGGAAACAGAGGCACCATTGGATTGATTTTAACAAGCTGGGCGTTTAATTATCCATAACTATTTTTAGTAAATATCTCGATTTCAAACCAAAGTTGTATAAATAATGATACCGCATCAGACTTAGGAATGTCACAAATCGACTTTTATTTGCTGTACAACATTTTTTCGTATGCTGACAAAATAAATTTCATTCTTGTTCAACTCGATATTTATTTGTATTCTGTACTGTCTACAAATTTCAAAGTAAATATGTTTATTCATTTTTTTTTTTTGGAATTGATCAGTGTTGACTTTAAAATAATCCTCTATATTTTTCACTTAATTTCTTTACAATTCAAACTTCATTTCGTAAGTGCGTAACAATTACAACTTAAAATAGAATAGAGTACCACCAACTTGAAGGAATTGGAAAAAAAGAATTGAAAACACAGCGGTAAACCGTAATACATTAATTTTGTTTACTTTTTGTTCAAATTTATATGGGTTCGTAGTTGTCTTTTTTATTTTTCTACAATACCCCCCCCCCCCCCCCCCCCCGAGCTTATACATTTATTTCCAAAAGCGCTGTGCCCTCAAGTGCTCCCTTAATTTTTCACCAACACAATTGAGGGGTCTGTAACAGCTATAGATAAAACTGCATCATACAACAGACCAAAGCAGAGGACGAGAACACAATTCCTTAGAGAGGGAAGAAGAAAGAGGGAAAGGCTTACAAAATCATGCGGTAAATGATTCATTTTTATATCTAAATTTGGGAATATTCTAACATGAACGACTCACAAGTCGATTCTGAGTGTGCCATTGTTCCTCACACTAATGGCCTTGCCAGCATCACCGTAGGTCGCTGAAGTGCAGTCCAGATCAGCCTCAAAGATGGCAGGGAACCTCTCATACTCGTACCACACACCCAAGTACTGGAGAAAAATAATAAACATTCAAACTGGTGAATGATTTCACTTGGTGCCCGACAAGCAAGCTTGCATCTGCTCCTGTATGATGTGAAGTGCAGACACAAATTTTGTTTAACGTTACACGTAAGATTTAAATGGCTTGAGTTTTAATTTCTTTCTCATTTTAAAAAGCTTTTTCATTATTTAATTTTGGCGAACAAGTAAAAAAAAAGACCAGATATGAACTTTCTCAAACTTACAGCTTTGTTAACTTTTCACCAACCCATCCTAAAATCCACTGGCGCCCTAACCTGACAGACGCCAGAGAGTCTGAGAACACCTGATTGTGCCAAGACTTTAGACACAAGACCAAACCCTTCTCGACTTTTCTCTATCCTCTCTCTTTTCCTTTCTCTCACTCTCTCTCTCTCTCTCTCTCTCTCTCTCTCTCTCTCTCTCTCCCTACTCCTCTATATGTCTGTATCCCCTGCATTTGTATGAGGTAGGCTAGATGTTGCCTATGTGCCTTCTAATACGTATGAGTTAACTCTTTGAGATGTACAATACGTACAGGAATACGGACCCCACAATATTTGCTGCATAGGTTTCTATGCGATATGTAATCTTATTATAATGGAGCTAAGCTCAAATTCGTAAAGCTTATACAAAAATGTGTGGGGCGTCAATAAAATCCACATAAATATAGATATGTTAATCTAAATTATGCTATGTTATGTGGGCATATTTTAATATCCCAAATTTGTTTTAATGATTTTCAAAGAGAAATTTGTTAACCATATTTAAGCGTTATTAAGCATGCGGAAAAAAATATTGCAAATAGACATTTTAATCAATCACAAAATTGGTGATGTATCCTTTTTCTGCGTAAACTACACAAGAGGCTCCTTCCCAGTTGGTTCTAGATCTCTAGAATGATATACGTCTGCATATGACAGTGTAATTTTATCGATCTAGATCTCTAGTCTAGGCCCGATCTGAATATTGTAGACTGCCCAATCAATCTATGACCTTAATTTGGGTAGTATTTTTAAATCTCGATTTTGTTTTATTACTTACAGAGCGACATTTTATAACCCTGTTTGAACCACATTAAGGGTAACTTGCTAGTGTGAATAATGTATCGACAGTACCCATTCCGGCGACACGATCCGAAATTTTTATAAAACCCCGAGGCGTGTAGTTTTGTTTCTCATTACATTTTTATCGATTACAATTAGCAACACTGCAATAGAAAATAATAGCCATGTGTGACACGATCTTGAGAAGGGCATTAAAACAAAGATCATGAAAACTAGCAACACGCACAACAAAATGCATACTTACCGGCCCTTTATACGTTTGCAAGGCGTATTATCATGGAGCAGGACCTAAATACCTCCTCAAGAGAGATTGATTTGCCTTTTTTAAGAAAACATTTTCCAATGTTTCAAAAGCTAATGTGGTATGAATAATGAAAAAAAAAATACCGTTGTTGAAAATAATAAATACAATACAAAATATCAGTATTAAAGAACGAATACAGAGTCATTAAGATGGTATATTTGATTAACAGAAGAAGTTCGTAAAGGTATTTTGGTTATAAACTTCTTGATCTCGCGAACGTTCTTTATAGATTTCACTGAATATAAATTTCAGTGACAATAATTTGCTCATAACATAATCTGCATGTTTACATGACATTATCCTACACAAATATTTTGACATGCTTTGCATCCGCAAAGCAAACTTAAAAGGCAAAACATCTTATCTTAATTTCATTATCAGTGGTGATGAAAAAAGTTTCAAAAGCATATCTTTCTCTCTCGATGTGTTTTTTCGTGTTATCTTTATTTCGCGATTTTTTTTTTTCGATCTTTCTCTCTCAATGTGTGATTTATTTCCATTTTATTTTCCTCTCTCGATGTTTTTTCACATTTGATCTTCGCGATTTATTTTCCCGTTTGATCTTCCTCTCTCCATGTATTTTTTTCCGTTTGATGTCTTTAACTGTAAACATTCTTTCTATTGCTGCAGTCGACATCATAGGCAGTGGAATTGAAACAAATGTTGATGAGAATCTCGGGGAAACATGCATATATATATAAGGGAACCTTACATGTATCACAGTGAAACAATATCTTATTGTGAACGAAGTACTTGTTAACAAAACGTAAATAGATTCTCATAAAGACGAAATTAGGAAGAAAACTGTAAAAAAAAAAAAATACAGGCCTCGTAAAATATGATCACCTAATATTAATGTTATGCATCTTTCTCATCAAGAAATTTAAAGGCAAAATTAATCAAATAAAACTGACAAGCTGGCTAGGACAAGTGCACAAAAAGCCATAGAGGATGGTTAACGGAAACAGGTACAAAGTAGAAGGAGAAAAAAAGGATTAGATATGAAAGCAGCATAAGATAGGCAATCGCATGGAAAGATACAACCATAAATGAAGGGAAGTTCATAGACCTATTGATAAATAAATAGGGAGATAGAGAGACAGTGAGATAAGGATAGATAGATAGATCGAGTGGAGAGATAGAGATAGATAGATAAAGAGAGAGAGAGAAAGAGAGAGGGAGAGAGAGAGAGAGAGAGAGAGAGAGAGAGAGAGAGAGAGAGAGATTTGGGAATTGAACCCAATAATGAAAAAAAATGCAACCGACACTCATATTTTTCAAAGCCTCTAAAAAACAGAAACTACGTCGATAACGTGGATCAATCTTTTATGTGCTTTTGACAATCACATCATTTTTCTCAAATTCACTCTTTTACGAAACGATACAGTTTGAACTTGACAGCCCAACATGATCACGCTCTCTTGTTTTTGTAAAAAAACTGGCACTTCTAGTTACACTAGCAGCCTAACTTTCTGATTCTAACGGTCATGGCGACATCGAGATTCAATGACCTTTTAATCAAAATACTTTAGGGGCAATAAGGGCTCAGTGATTTGATGCAAGGTCATATTGAAAATAATTCACATCCAGGTGCATTATTTAAAAAAAACGACTGTTAGAGCAGTAAAAATTAGCCGTGATTAAATCAGACAAACGACAAACTGTCAGAATTTTCATGTAACTTATTGTTTTCTCATTTCTTGAAAGAACACATATTGCTAAAAATAATTATCAAGAAAGAAATTTCTTAATTATAAGTTTTTTCATGTATACAAGAAAGTGTTATGAAACAAGAATTACAAGAAATCCAAAACAGAATACATCTATCCCATTCCATAGATAACATAGAAACACTGACAAATAAAGAGAAGAAGGCTTTACAACAAATTTTATTAGATTTATTACTGGGCTTTGAAATAAAAATTATTTGTACAAATGAATTGACAACAAACATTTAAAAAAACAGAAGTTTCTATATTATTTATAATTGTTTTTTTTTTTTATGTAAACCCAGATCACTAGTAAAGTCGTATCTGCACTTAACGAGATTTTTTCTGAACTTAGTGTTTGTGTTTTCCATGATTAAATATCTGAAAGAAAAACCAGATAGTTTAGAGACAAACTGTCACATCAGCTGTCGACAATTCACATTCCTCGCTCTCCCCTTCTCATGTTCTTCCCCGCTTGTTCTGCCTCTATCAGCGCATATCTTCCCTCCAAGCTTAATAGCCTTTCGGAAACTTCTTTGTGTGTACTTTTTCAGGACATCCTCTTTGGTGAACAACAAAGAATGCACTGACGTCAACGCCGGCTGCTGTCAGTTTACTTTCCAGTTCTGCCAGATTGGGTGGGGCAACACCACGGACTCGGGTCAAGATATAGGCATTCTCTGTAAAAAACAAATTGAAAAAAAACATGCAGGTCTGACACCATCGTCATCGCAATATCCTTGGTAGTTAGTTTTTGAGATAGAAATATATTGATAATAATAGCTCAAGCCTTGTGGCCAAAAGAGCCGGGTTCCATTCTAATGTAAAACCTTGACATTACCGCAGCTGTAAAGGACGAATTATATCACAATGTAGTCGTAACCCCACATCGTTTGTACATTAACATCAGCAAAGGCGTCAACAATTAACCAAATAAAATATTATTCCCACAATATTGCGATCTTACCATAAAGCAGCTAATTTTTTGTTTGTGTTTGTTGCATTTTTTTTTTCATGAAGTGATATTGTTTAGCTGGGGAGTGCTAGTGATATGAGATCGCTTTGGCCGAGTCAGCCTACCCTAAATTTAGCCCATTTGTTTTTTTGTTTTTTTAAGAACAGCCAAGTTAGACTATCTCAGACTGAGTTTAAAAGAAGGGTAGTTGGGAAACAAGTTTATTTTCTGTCATTTTGTGATGTCGTGGTAACGTACGGGTACATCGGTTGTAATCAATATGTTGGTGGACTTTAACTTCCTAGGATGATCATGTTTTAGTTATTTATTCGAGATAGTCTCTTGTGTAGATTGTGCTGATGTTATTATGTAATTAACATCATCATCATCATCATCA
>BLXT01007853.1:109089-123042 GCA_019648995.1 Plakobranchus ocellatus
TCATCATCATCATCATCATCATCATCAGGTACCTTGTCTGGAACAGACATTAGCGATCATGTTCCTCCACTCAAACCTATTTCAGTTAACCTTATAAAGTTGTTATTGCTATCCTTGCCAATTGCCCATGACTTAAGACTTTCAATAAAATGTATTCTCTGTCTACTTCTACTGCGTTTGCCTTCAATCTTTCCATTGATTGCTAAGTGTTCTAAACCTTTGTGTCGGCAAAATGTTGTCTAAAAACTGTAGTTGCCTCTGTCTTATGGTTTTAATTAGTGATCGCCCGAGATTAGTCTCTTTCAGAATCAATTCGTTTGACTTTTTTCTGTCCATGATATCCTCATCATTCTTCGGATAAACCACATCTCTGCTGCTTCTAGTTTTTTCTCTATTTCTTTGTTTATTGTCGACTCTCACTACCATACAAAAGTACTGACTGTACATATGTAATTAACATAAAATCTGTTTTTCTTTATTAGTTGCCAGTTATTCCCCGGACATTTTAAGCAGAACAGACGGAAAATTTGAGAAACAAAGAGAATTCCTATTTAAACATATTCAAAGTGTCTCGGCGATTCGACCATAATTATGAGACCCGCATTTCTATCTAATTTTAAACGTTCAGTTGATGGGCTAGAAAGGATTTAAAGACATAACCACATAACCGTCTAAATCCTGCATTTGTTTCAATGAGTTTGAGTTACCATAGGGCAGATACCTATAAGTGAGAATTATTGTATTTATTTTGAATCTTGGTAAACTATTTTTGTGGACTTGTTGAATAATTTAACTTTTGGCCTTCCATCTTTCCAAGGCCTGCCCCTGGTTCAAAACTACAATATAAGAGTAACGTGCCGGACCTGTGCCTAAGGACGACCGCAGCCTGCCTCAGTTTCGGGAGGACACCCATCCGCGGGGAGCTGACCGAAGTTTTGTTAATATAATTATTTATTAGATAATTTACATTGTTACTGAAAATTAAGAATCTGCACTGATAATCCATTTTTCTCTCTCTAGATCTATATATATATATATATATTCTTGAACCTAATTGCTATCGTCTTGGAGTTGTCTAAAATTTATAAAGAATCGCCTTTGTTAAAAATTGCATTCGAAATATACCCTCGTTTGTTCGTCAGTACACGTGTAACGATTTATTGCCTGTTGCCAAATAAATGTAAAGTACAAGGAAAAAAAAAGAACAACAATAATGTTAGGTGAAATTTAATCTTTACACTTATATTTGCGGCAAAACCTTTCACCTATTGATCGACCAAAAAAAAAAAACACATTTCCTTTGATTTACATTTTCGGAAAGACTATGATCCAGAGATTCTTAGAACTAGTCGATGGAGAGACAGAAGATATACTTACGTAGGTTAAAATTATCCAACTGAGTGCAAAAGAAGACAACCGAGTAGTTCTTGTAATCGGTGTCGTGAATGATGTAGTTAGCTTTCTGGTGAGGCGCATCTGTCAAAACCCAAAGAGCTAGAAGAAGAAAAAAATGAAAGTTTATAAAGTGAAAGCTGCAAAATTAGAAACATTAATTATATATATATATGTATGTCTATATATATATATATATATATATATATATATATATATATATATATATATAATTAATAGAGTAGGTATAATACAAGTAATCCAAATGTCGACATGAGATTCCACTTTAAACATTTAGATATAAGGGAACCCTAGAATCTAGAAAAATCTAGATCTGAATACCATGCGCGCCACATGAAAGAAAATGAGATACCGAGGAATTCCCTAGTCAATATTTTATGCAATTGTATACTTTGAATGTCACTTTTCGTAAAACTCCTGGACGATTTAAGTAATGAATTCCTGCAAGTTTTGATGTAGATTCTCGTGGATCTAAAATAATAATAAGGTTTTGGATCTAGATCTGGGGATCTAATCTTGCCTATCTAGATCTAGATCATGACGCCTTGATTTAGATATATCTAAAGCTGGGAACTCTCTTTGGCCTCGTCAATATAAACAATTATAAACCGGAAATGTAGGCCTATGCATTTGAAAGTTAACAACATGGCAGATCGTAAAATTCTGACTTATATTTTGAGGAAACAATATAACAATATGAAAAAAAAAGAAATAGAAGGAGATAGATTTAGGACTTCTAGACATAATCTTGCACCCTTCCAGCACAGCTAATATTTCATACAAAATGTAAAATCATCCTTTTCTTTGGTTCATGAGTTTTACGTGTCTATTCATAAGTATAGATAATCTATCATTCAAAGTAGTTATCAATCGTATCTATTTTATTTATCTTTCAATATGACCTATGTATTTTTTTTCAATAATATATGGCCTTTTTACTTTTTTTTTCGAACTTCTCTTTACGTATCTATTGTATTTATTTTTATTATTTTCTGCCCGCTTGTCTCTCGCCATCCTTTTGACTACCTATCTTCCCCTCTCATGTATAGCTGTATACCTGTGTCTGTCCTAGCTTTTATCTTTTTGCTTAAATCGATGTTTATCTCTCTGTGTGCTGTCTGTATGTCTGTCTGTCTTTATTTTTTTCAACCTTCAGTGGAAAAAAAGAACTCATAAAAGAGCAATAAAAAAAAGCGATACGAACCTCTTTCACCAAAGACTAAGTTGAACTCTGCAGGCTTTTGTCTGTCCGGTATAGTAGCCACCCCAATGTCAGTTATGTTTCTTCGAAGAAATGTCTTGCCAAACCTTGAAAAAGTCACATTCTTTTCAGTTAATAGAATATTTTTTGATAGCTTAGAAAAAAACAAAATTTATTTTTTAAAGGCAAGCAAAAAAAAAATATTGATAAAATACAATCTAGATTGAATGCGAGTTAAATCCATCAATTTTCTAAACAGAAGAAAAAAATCCATTTCAATAGGCCTACTATAAACTTCTAAATACTTTGGAAACTTTAAATTAAAGCTTAAATAACAAAAAAATCATTCTAAAAAGTCTATTTTGATGATGAGCACTCCTTGTTGCCCTGAACTATTTGTACCGTCTTAGACCTCTAGCCTGAGCGCCCTTTCTATGTGTTTTACTCGGAAATCTATATATACATTTGGCTTCTCGACTTTATAGAAGACATTTGATTGCGCATACTGATCCCTTTACTATCAATTTAATTTGTTGCTGTTTCGCATACGATATTATTATAACTTAGATAAGATTATGCTAAGGTTACTAAACTTAAAAAGGAAAAATAACAAAACAAAAAGTCCGTTAACTGCCTTGCCCAAGAAAATTATGCTGTTATGAGATAAAAACATTAAACATACGTGATAAAAGATTTCTTTTGGTATGTATTGAGAGATTATAGATCCATTTCACGCACTAGATATATAATTTTCTTTACCCTCCTAAACATAAACATTTCCCGTTTTTAATAGTAATTAGGACAGATAATAATAAATGGTTCCATACATTTTGTATAAAATCGTACTATATTACCGAAAACATGATGTAAATAAAAGAGGTCGTTTAAAAAAAAAAAAAGAAAAGAAAAGTTGAGAGGTGAACAGTTTCGATATCAAATTATTAAAAACATAATTTTACCCACTGACTTACAAGCCTGCCTTCAGTGTGCCTCTTTTGGTAACTATCATCGAATTCAAAGCGTCGCGAAATGCGTAACTAGCACACTCTAGATGACCTTCACCGATGTCAGGAAATCTCTGGAACTCATACCACATACCTGCATACTGCAGGAAAGTAAACATTATGAATTTAGTAATAATACTCATAAGCCACTTCACACTTTATGTAGAATCATGCATGCATATGCAAAAAATTATATTGCCGTGTGATATAGAATGCAAAACTGCAGGTTGGCTGTTACAAGTCAAGGGTTAAGTCTGTACCGAAACCACTTCCTCGATTATTAAATACAGTTTTCATTATTTATCTTATTTTCCGCATTATATTGCCGTGTGATGTGGGTTGCAAAAATGCAGGTTGGCTGATACAAGTCGAGGGTTAAGTCTGTACCGAAACCACCTCCTCGATTATTAAATACAGTTTTCATTATTTATCTTATTTTCCGCATTATATTGCCGTATGATGTGGGTTGCAAAAATGCAGGTTGGCTGTTACAAATCAAAGGTTAGATTTATACCACCTCAGTGATGATTAGATGCAGTTGGCTAGACAGTGCAAACTTCATCTCCTCGTGGTCTAGCTGGGTAACGCTCAACGCTGTCACTGCAATACCCAGGAAACAGATAAAAAATAAACGCCTATAAATGCGTCAGTAGATCGCCCCCACCTGGCACATGATTATATCGGTAAACCCTGTTGGACAAATGCTTTATCTCAGCAACACACCATTAACAAAGAAAATCCTCTTGACTCTGCACAGGATTATTCCCATATCAATAGGCACAATCGTAGAAAGGAATATACAGGAACAAATCCCAAGGGTCGAGCCTCTAAGATCTGACCAAGCATGCACTTTGTCGGTCTTACGGTAAAGTTCGCTCGTTGTAGCTGCATGATGAGCTACCTCAGAGTCCTTACGTGGTCCTCCCAGGTATGGACCAACAGGTCGTCTACATAGTACCACGTGGTCCATCACTCTCACCAGCATCTTCACGGCGCGGGTTAGGGTTCTTCCGGCATGGGGTATAAGAGGTACTTCTCTAAGATAGACCTGTGCAAAGGCTCCTGGCAGATACCTGTCCTGAACGAACATATCCCTAAGCCTAGGCCCACACTGGAGGTAGCAGTTCACGTGTCCAACAATAGATGTTTTGAAATATTCTCTTTTTTTTTGGTTCGAGCGCACACCAAGTCGGTTACTTGTCGGAGCGTCGGAGCTATCTTTTGTGTTTTACAACCTCATCTTACGTCAGTGGCTCTGTTGGATAAGGGAAAGGGGTGTGCCATTTAGTGACCACGCATAATTCTACTGACCGTTGCCGCAAATTATCAGGCTAACTTTTCGGTGGGTAGCGCACAGCAAGTGCGACATCAGTCCTTTAAGTTAGCCATGACAAGTAGCGTCGCCTCCAGTGTGGGCCTAGGCTAAAACGGCATCCTCATTGTCACAAACGCCGTCTTCGGGATATCTTCTTTCAGGACAGGTACCTGCCAGTAGCCTTTGCTCATGTCTATCTTAGAGAAGTACCTGTTATTCCCAATGCCATAGGGCACGTCGGCAGATGGTATTATAGGGGGAGGATCGAATACGTTCAGCTTGTTCAACCGCCTGGAGTCAATGCAAATGCGATTTGAGTCGCCTTCCTACCACTACGACAGGAGAGCTTAGGGAAAATTGCTGTTCCTGATGGTTTCCAAATTCTCCACCTCCTCAAGCGCGTCGCACAACGTCTGTCTCATAGCGTACGGTACTGAATATGCACGTTGTCGCACAGGTGTTGAAGACGTCATCTCAATGCTATGATTCTCCAGCGTTGTCGAACCAGAGCGGTCACTGGAAATAGAGGAGAAACAGCCTATAAACTCCTCCAATTTCCGTCGCCGCTCTGTAGACAGTTTATCACCAAACTTCAGGTCTTTCACTGTCTCCTCCATCACAGCCAGACTGCCGGGACAGAGCCATCACCCGTTGTCTCATCATTAGCGGTGTCCCTCTTGATGTACCTCTCTCTTTCTTCCCTTGCATGGTGCAGACATAGTGAGTCGTTCATGTATGTTTCTGTCACAGATCCCGGTCACTTCATTGGTGATCATAAGCTCTTTGTGATCATTTGGAGCAGGTATCGGGCTGGAATCTGCCTCAGAGTGGCACTCTGCGTGTTCAGGGCCAACGTATTCCATGTATTGCAACACCAGTTTCCGGTATTAGAGCCATAGTAACAAACAACAGAACAACGCTCTTATTCTCTGAACAAACTTTTGGTTCATCTTGATTTGAGCATATTCAAAATGACAGCGTATGTCCTGACAACGCCATGTGAATTGTACTTCATGATGCTAATGCCGCATTTTTTACAGTAAGTCAAGCTCTTCAAATATTTTTATCATTTTAAATGTAAATCTGCATTGGTCTTTGAATTGCCAGTATTATGACAGCTAATTCAGACTGTATTTTAAATGATTGAGACTTCTCATTAGAATAAAGTCTCCGATATTGAAAATACGAGATTTCTCACAAAAATATCAAACACTCTATTACATACATTCATAGAGATATTTACATTCGTGGCAAATAATAAGATGTGTCTTTTTTGTTATGCATCATTAAAATAATTTTATGAACAACAAAAAGCAAGCACCAAAACAAAAAGCTTTTAAGCAAAATATTTTACTATTTTCAGTATTAGTTTGCAAAGTCATAAATTTTGATCTAAACTATGCTCAAATTAATAATGTATTATAGTTCTTTACAAATAAGTTCGCGAAGAATATTATATTAATCCTGGATCTGTTAAAGTAAATGAAGACAAAACTTAAACCTTAACTTCATTAGAGTTAGTAAAAGCAAAACGTTTAACCTTAACTCCATAAGAATCAGTCAAGACAGAACATTTAAACTAAGATCCATTGAATTTAGAAAAATAGAACCCAATAACATTAGATCCATTTTTATGAGTTAATACGGAACACTTACCTTAGCTCCAATAAAATTAATAAAAAAGACAACATGTAACCTTAGCTCTATAACTGTTATCGAAGAAATAATGTGTAACATAGCTTCATTTGGATTTATGAAAATAGGATATGAATTATTACTTTTTTTTGTCCGTGAAAGAAAACCAATTTAGCGTGACTCATTTATGTTTTTGCATTCTCGAAATAGAAATATTGTAACAAATGAACCGGAATCTCTCTTAATCTATCTCTCCTCAAAACACACAAGCATACACACACGTACACACACACATAAAACATACCCGAGACTTGTCGAATTTAGTCTGACCAGTGATGTTTGGACATCGACCGCGTTTGAGCACAAATAAAGCAACAGATGGCCCAGCAAACAATAGAACCAGGAAAGTTACAAACTTCACTCTGAAAACAGAATCCATATTAGCTAGAGCTGATTTGATGAACTATTTGTCCCCTCTACTGCACAATGAATGTTAAAACATTGAATATGTTTTTGTTTTATAAAACCCTTGTCCTCGCCTTACACGTGATATCTTAGATAAGTTTTCGGACTGGGTTAGTCTGATACGAGATGTATAGTTTATTGCATTTTTATTCTGATGAAAGTAGAACTGATTATTATTTTGTCCTGCCACCCATTGCTCGAACTAAAACTGATTTTTTTTTATCTGGCACCCACTGATCAAACTAGTACTGATTTTGTTTTCTGGCACCCACTGATCAAACTAGTACTGATTTTGTTTTCTGGCACCCACACATCAAACTAGAACTGATAGTTGTTGTGCCCTTTCACATACTGATTAAACTAGAACTTGTTTAGTCTAGTCACCCTCTGATAAAATTAGTAGAATTTGCTGCCTTTTCCTATCACTTACTGAACAAACAAAAAAAAGTGTTATCTGGTCCAATGTCTTTGCTCAATAATCTTCGATCATATTCAGAGACTTCGTCTTTAGCCTTATTCAGTAAGCAAAAGTTATCTTCATCGGCCTTAAGGCGAAACGCTTTACGCCAACAATTCGTTTTTAAATTTTATTTGTGTTTATGGATGGCTAATTCTTTAAATGTATTAGTTCTTTGTCTTCAAATACCGAAGGTACCAAAGAACTTGCAGGATCCTCAAACTTATTTCTTTGTTTCAAAGGGTAAAGTATTTGTATGTTTTTCCTCACTTCTGGTGATTGTAACAAGGTATTTGGTTTTAATGATGGATAATCAAACTCGAAATACTGAGACAGCATGAAATTGATTACGGCAGGTAAATTGTATAGCTCGTCAGAGTTAGAGAGAAAGAAGAAAGGAATAGGATGAGAGAGAGCGAGAGAGAGAGAGAGAGAGAGGGTGAGAGAGAGCGAGAGGGAGAGAGGAGCAGAAAAAGATAAAAAGAGGAAAAAGAAGATACGAAGGGAGAAAGACAGAATGAGAAGCTAAGGAAGACATAGAGAAACAGAGAGGGAGACACAAAGGGAGAAAGAAAGAGACAAACAGAGTGAAAATATGGAAAGATAAACCAATAACAACGACAACCAACAACAGTAATGATTAACGCAATATAAGAGAGGGCCAGGATAAAAGCAAGAGAAAAAATCGAGAGAGACATAAAAAGGGAGAGCAAGAGAGAAAAAGGGAACAAGAAATAAAGAGACAGAGCGACAGATCGCACGAGAAAGAAAGGAAGATTGAGAGAAAATGGGAGAAAGAGAAACATTGAGAAAGAAAGAGAGCAAGAGAGAGACAGAGGAAGGTACAGAACAAGAGAGAGATATTAAGAAAGAAGCAGATCGAGAGAGAGAGAGAGAGAGAGAAGACAGAGAAAGAAAGAGCACGAAAGAGCAAGCGAGGGAGAGAGAGACAAAGATAGAGCAAGGTAAAGAGAGGCAAAGACAAAGAAAGTGAGAGAGAAAAAGAGAGTAAGAGTGAGAGAGAGAGAGAGAGAAAGAGAGAGAAAGAGAGAGAGAGAGAGAGAGAGAGAGAGAGAGATGCATAGATTAAATGCAGTCTTGGAAAAATAATTTGGAAAAATAATCTTAAGAATATTGAATTACAGATGGTTTTAAATTAATTTTGACGTTTAAATGAATAATCACGCCAGTGTTAAAATAGTTCAGAAGAATGAATCTTCATTCACAGTAAGAGTCGCTAGGAGATATGAATCACAGGTTATGAATATTATTGTCTCTAACTCAACGCTTTCTAATCTATCTGTGAGGCTGTTTTTCACAGAAGCCTATTGGACTTAAAATATTCTGCTTCTGGCCTGGCCTATCATCATTGTGCTTGGCCTGGTTGCTGATCTCACAAACATTGTGGTCTTTCTTAAAGCTGGCGTTAAAGACAGTGTAACGACTTTAATGCTCTCCTTTCCGTGTCAGACCTCCTATATCTGACAATCATATCGCCTTCACCTTACGTCTACATCGTTTCACATTTTGGAGACCACCTGTTACAATTTAATACCGATCTCATTACAGAATTGCTCTATTGGCCAGCCTTTGTGATTTATGATTTCTCTGCATTTTTATCCGTTTGTTTGGGTGTAACTCGCTGCGCCTGTGTGGCCATGCCTCTTCAGTTCAAATTGGTTTTCACAAAAGCCAGGACAGTTAAACTGGTTCTGGCATCATTTGTCCTGGCTTTGTCATTACGGATACCGATCCTTAGTGTGTACCGAGTGGCGCGGAGAACGGACCCCGACACAAATGTTTCCTATGTGTATGTGGCAAAACACAACAGGGAAGCTATGACTCGCATCAACGATGTTTTAAATCGGAACTCTTTGCTGTACATCAACTTCAATATCATGATTGCATGTGTCTGTATTCTCAGCTTTAAGCCTCACCAGGCGTCTGCGACAAGAAGAGCTCATTCTTCAACGCCAGCCACAAATTCCGAGCAAGCATCAGAGAAACCAGACAACTAGGGCATGTCATCTAAAGACGCGCGTGTCATTAAGTCTGTGGTTCTAGTGTGCAGTATCTTCATCCCGTCCCAGGCACTTTTTTGATATATGCCCGCCTCATAAATCCCGAGTTTGATGTACGTGCTAAATTACACAACTTATTCGTCATGAGTTCAACTATCAGCCTAACATGTTCTTACCTTAACGCAACCGTCAATATTGTCGTGTATTACAACTTCAACAGCAAGTACAAGTTAGTTTTTCTTTAGATGTTGAGAAAAATCAAACAAAGTTATCAAAGAAAATGAATCTATTTGAATAAAACTTATTCTCGTTTATCTCTTCTTTGTTTGCCTTCAATCTTTCCAACTATTTTTAATGTTCGAAATCTTTGTTCCCAGAAATATGGCCTTGTAATTGTCTCTGTTTCGTGGTTTTATTACATTCTATCCATACCCATCTATTGGATTTTTCTCTGTATATTATGATATCCTTATCATAGTTCTCATAAACCAAATCTCTATTACTTTCAGTGTTTTCTCTGTTTCTTTGTTAATTCTCACACACTCACTGTCATATAATAATACTTTATTTTTATGCGTATATTTAAGTTTCTGTTTGACTGTATTGATTTTATTTTATCAAATGTATCTTTGGCCATGACTATTTTTTTTCTTACTTTATTTGTTTATTTACCATATGATGTTTTCAGATAGCCAAGATATTTGAATCTTGTAGCTTGTTTGATTTGTTCTCTTTTGCTAGGGATATTGCCTTTGGAGTTTAAATATTAATTTGTCTAATATCTAATTTACCTAGCACATGAAACAGCTCTTTATGTTTGACATTTTCAAAGACCTTAGAATAATCATAGAAGCAAAGATGGAGGTCTTTATGGATTACTTCACACCAAGAAAAGCGGTGTCTTACCTTGGCCACCAAGTCTGAGCTTCGAGGTTCGAATCCCACTACAGACTATGTTTTTCATTGTTCCAGTCCACCCAGCACTAAATGGATAGCCAGATATCTTAAGACCAGGCGAAAGTAAAGGCAGAGAGGAAGGCAATACCAAACTACCTCAGAATGCCGAATAGCAAGAACAACCAGCACCCTACTTCTGGTTCCCTCAGGCTTGGACCAAGCGTGGCCCGCTTTACTTTTTACATATTTTTCCGCAAGTATTGAAAAAAATATATATTGCTTTTGTACTCCCTTTCTCAGGCATAGAAACAATTTTTTTTCTGGCCTTAGATTCTTGCGCATTGTATACATGAGAACACACAAAATGATTTTTTTTGCGAAAAAGGCTGATTAAGATGATTGCTCTATGAATTTCACATCGTGTTGTACCTGTTGTTTAAGTTCCTTACAGTGCTAAAAACAGACTCTGATTTGAAGCACCCACTACTGCATTTCATTTTTTTTTTACCATTCACATCGTCACTTCGTTACAGTCTATATTACGGTTTTTGCTCGTTTTCCTTACAATGCTGAATTTTCTATTCTTCTTATCTTGTTCTTTTTGTTTAAGTTTTTCGACTTGGTTTCTTCATTTTTTTATCTATGATTTTTTTCAGTCAAATCTAGCAATTCTGTTTTTATCCATTTCCTAAGCTCTTTTGAATTTTTTTTTCATTTAGGAATATTTCGCTTTTTAACTTGATAAATTGATTTCTCCCTTTTTAATTTAAGTTATTTTACCTCTGAGATGGTTATTAGAAACTCATATTTGTTTTAAATAGTTATTCTCTTTTTAAAATTTCTACTCTTAAGTTAAGGAAATGTTTGAAGGAATTTATCATTCTATCTTCATTTTTATCATTTTTGTTTTTGAGAAAGAATTAAGGTATACAGGAACTCTAAATCTCAGCATTATCTGCTAAAATCTTCTTTCTTAGCTTTATTAAAAATGTTATATAAAAACAAAACAAAACAAAAAAATCGCTTCTTTTTAGATCTTGTTTTCGATACCTGAATTGAGTAAGAAACAGATCGGATCAAAAGGTGGATGTTGTTTTTTTTTTTATTAGTGAGGAAATGGTTTAGAAACAGACAGGATCAAACAGTAACTGCTGTTTATCTATGAGTAATTGGTTCAGAATCAGACAAAATGAATAGGTGGATGTTGGTTATCTATGTGTAACTGTTTCAGAAACAGACAGCATCAAAAGGTGAGTGTTGTTTATTTAGAAATAACTTGTTCAGAAATAGACAGGATCAACAGGTGGATGTTGTTTATCTTTGAGTAACTTGTTCAGAAACAGACAGGATCAATAGGTGGGTATTGTTTAGTTACAAGTAACTGGTTTAAAAACAGACATAATCAATAGGTGGATGTTGTTTATTGATGAATAAATAATTCAGAAACAGACAGAATCAATAGGTGAGCGTTGCTCAAATGTACCTTTGTCATCTCAGTCTTTATGGATATGCATCATGGGAAAATGTAATACGCTGTCTTTTGTGTTTTTACCTGTAACGTCAAGGCTATGCATCTATGATCTCCTGAGATGAGAACCGCCAAGGAATTTCTCTTTTTTGTGGGATTTACATTTTTGTGCACTTAATATAACACCTTTTATAGTTTGGCTGATACAGATCTAATGACGCATTTTTTTAATTGTCTTCTCTGATAGACATTCTTCTAACGACTTCTGCAGATTTTTTTTTTCGTGGGTTCGAGTTTAAGCATTTCGAGAAGTCAGTAAGTTTTAGATCAGTCATGATGTTGAGAGTCTGTATGCACTGAAACAAGCATTACGAATAAATGTATTCTTATCTGTGCGCAGGTGTCTATGCCACTGGGCTCAACATCTTCTACCTTTTCATCCCCAGCTTGAACATTGACATCATTATCATCATGATGTCCCGGTATTTTACATAGCCCTTTCCTTTTTCTATTTCTTCCTTAAAAGTTTCCTATTTCCACATCTCCACTATCGGATTCTGGGGTATATACTTGAATAATTCCTGGAATTAATGTTTTGGCTACCAGTTTAGCTACAACTACTTTGTCTGAAATTGAAGAACTCTTCAAACCTTTTGCTGCTGTTTCATCAAATAAGTTATCAACGTCTCTTATATGTGTATGTCTTTCCCTTCTCTCCTGACCCATCCCCCTCCCATACCCCCTCCAAAGTTAATTAGAGTTTTGAAGCCAATGACTTAAAAGTGTGGACAGTTAAAAGATAGGCTTCGTTAAGGCCAGGCCTAACACTGATTAGGAGGATTTAAAACAACAGATGAGGTGTGACAATGTAATAAAGACACACGGGACCTTTTTAATCGTGGTTTTCGTTATTCTCAGTCTGACAAAATGTGTCGAGTAGAGGGTCTGCATCACTCAAATCGTCGAAAAAATTTTAAGCAAAGAATTAAAAATTCCCAGTGATTCATGTAGGAAAAATGCATGTCTGTAAAAAGTTCTTCACAAAGAGAGGTGAATAGTTTTCCTCCCTCTAGTTAAGGATTTTCATATGAAGTCAATCATGCAAAACCGCAACTCGGCTCATTTTGTCAGACTTTAAAGAGTGTAACATCTTCAAATTTTTTTTTGCCAAATTTTGTCTTTCTCGTTTAAAGTGAGTTACTTCAATGAAACCATAGCCCTGTTCATGACCTTATGAATTTTGAGATCAATGATGAAACCTAATTAATTTAATTAATGAAAAATTTATGTGCGGTCCATGAAATGGGAATGGTATGTGATATCAGAGTGGAGACAAATTTGTTATCGCAGCTGCCATATTCTAATCTTTACTTTAGAGAATCTGGACCTTTATATGTATTTTGTTGCGTAAAGTTAAACACAATGTTGGAAAAAAAGCCCATCAAATTAATAATGCACTGTCATGTAACACTGCAATGATAAAGCTGGTATATCTCCCCACCCTCACCGCCCAAAGCTCATGTCATTTTATTTTATTTATTTATTATTTTTTTTTGTTGTTGTTGGTAAAATGAAGCTAGAAATATTTCTTACTTCTGACTTCTTGCTCCAGGGCGTGAGGAAGGGGAAAGTGTTCCTGAAACCCTACCCTGCAAAAGTTATGTACCTGTGGATGTTTATTATGTACTCTTTAAGTGACAGGAGAGGCCACATTTTCACAATCAAATTCAAAATTCGACTGGAGCCCCTCCCCTGCAAAGGTTATGTATCTGTGGATGTTGATTATATACTATAAAAGTGCCAGGAGAGACCACATTTTCACTCTCAAACTCAAAATTCGTCCGGAACCCTTCCCCTACAAAAGTTATGTACCCGTGGATGTTGATTATTTACTATAAAAGTGCCAGGAAGGGCCACATTTTTACTCTAAAGTTCAAAATTCGTCCGGAACCCCTCCCCTGCAAAAGTTATGTATCCGTGGATGTTGATTATGTACTATTTAAGTGCCTGGAGAGACCACATTTTCACTCTTAAATTGCAAAAATAATCGTCAACTTCCGAAGGCTTCGCTCCCCCC
>BLXT01007853.1:216507-231300 GCA_019648995.1 Plakobranchus ocellatus
ATTCTAAAAACATTCGAAATAAAACACTTTTCAATGATGTGACCATGGCAATTTATTACAATTCACAAATAATGCAATATTTATGGAGTACAAACCTTCCCTGGAGAACCCGAAGCCTCAGAATCTCCAGAGCTCTCCGCCGTGTATGGAATTCCTAATTCATTCTCCTCAAATGTGGCCACAGTACAAAATCCATCAGTGGAGGATACAATCAAAGCTTGGCCATCTCGTGACCTGGTCAAGGAAACGCAATATAAATGGGTCAAGTAGATAATATTGTGTACCGACCTCTACATTAATTTATTTAAATAGTAACTAACAAGTACAAAATCACAAATCAAGGGACGCAGTGAAATTACATAATGTGTGAATACATTTGTTTTACCCCCATATACATTTAATTATGTCTAAATGGCCACATTTTGAATCATTCATATGCTTGGCACTGAGTAAAAGATATTGTAAATTTTTGCAAAGCTAATGACTGACGTATCATCTTTTTTAAAAAAAAAAGCGGACTTAAAATCTTTTTTTTTCCTCTCAAAGTAGTAAAATCCAATATCCAACTTATTAAACCTCATCTTAACTCATGTGTCTTAAGACTCCATGCCAAAAAGTTGCAAGTCCAATTCTGAGCATTTTTAACCACTGTAACAGTCCAAAACTTCTCTCTAATGTGAGATTGGCGGAGGTGAAAACTCGACTACGTTGATTCCAATAACAGATACAAAATTCATAACTTTTTGAAAAAGAGCACTTCATAAAGGGAAAAAAAAAACAATTTTACTTCATTTTTTTCTCAAAAGTGTATGATGTGAAATCTGACTCATTTGGACCCATCAAAAGACATGTTATCTGTATTACTTCAATAAGAATGGAGTTTCATTAATACAGCTTTTTTTTTCTAGTGCCAGAAAGCTAATTAGCCACTCATTGTAATATAATATATAAATGTGAGGGGTTAAAGAAGTATATATATTAGTGTACAACCTCTTCTATCACTTAGAAAATCTTACTTACAAGAGTAAAGAAATACCGGTGTGACTCGTTAAGGCGAAGCAGCACCCTGTTAGGCAAATTTTTTCTTTATTTTTTCACTATTACATAAGTGTTTATTTTTTGCTAAACTTTCTCATTTTTTTAAAGATATCTTGATGAAATAAACTTTCATATGTTTCAAAAAAAGTAGATTTTAAATACAAAGATTTTCAGACCCAACATGTTAATTGAATTTTCTTTAAAAATTGGGTTTCTTAGATTTTTCTCAAAATTAATTTTTTACTTACATTTTTCACTAAAACTTTGTTATTTGTTGGTGGATTTAGTCAAAACTTGGAGTAAATGTTCAGAACATGTACCGCACAAACGATCAGTGTTTTTTTAAATACAGTGTGAAAATTTTTATTTTTGAAAAAAAAAAAATTGGGAAAACTTTCAAAATTAGATATTTTAAACAGCAATAAGTATTTTTTTTTGTTTCTCAATACAAATTTCAATGATCACAAAAATCTCTCTTATTCATAAAGGAGCGTCTCTAGATAATGTAAACCAAGTTAGCACAGGCCCTGATCTCTGTACACAACTGTCCCTTTTTCATATATTTAATAAATAAAATTGTTCTTTTGAAAAAAAAAAATGATAAAGCAATGAACTATTTAGCATTAAAAAGTGTGTTGTTTTAATAGTTTTTATAACAAACAATGTCATGGATGAGAAGTTTCAATGCACACGACAAATCGCCCAAACCCACTCTGCCACACTCCATTTTTTACACTGAGCAAACCTCACCAGCCTAGCACTCTGGCTCTAGCTAACGTTGTCTCCGAATGCGCATGATGAGGGTTAAGCTATGAGTAATATGCAAAGTTAAAAATTCAGTTACCTTTTCTTCTTGATTAGTCTTCATTATTATGTATACAAACATCTCTCTTTGCCAACATCTTACTGAAACATTCGTAGCTTAAATATCATGCAAATGCACAAAAGAAAACCCCATAATTTTGTAAAATGAGGTTTTTAAAAACTTAGTTTCAAAAGTCAACGTCATCTACATCAAATCAGCTTTACAGTGCAAAAAAGCACTAGACAGCAATAGCAGATTTTCTAGTTAAAATAACTAAAGAATCCTACCAGGACAAATCGCTGATCTGATGGTAATGAATGTTTTTGAGGAGACCAACAGGCATCGTCTGCTGTGTGTCATATATCAGGACAGAGTCTTCTGTTGCCACAGCAAAAACCATTCTGTACGGCAAGCTATGGGGACAGATGTGTTTTGAACATAAGTGGCGATAGTGTTAAAAAAAAAATGTATGTATGGTAGGCTAAGTGGATAGAAGTGTTTCAAACATGAGTAGTGAAGTTTAAAAAAAAAATTACGAATAAGAATAATTCTGTATGGCAGGCTAATTGGAAAAATGTATTTGAAACATGAGAGGCAATAATAAAATACAAAATTATGTATGGTGGGCTAGGCAAATAGAATAGAAGTGTTTCAAATATATGTGGTAAGAGTATAACATAAAACAATTAAAATGGATAAAACTTTTTCTCCCACGATCAGTTTGCACATTTCTTATCAGTTAATTTTTTTCTAAACAATTTCTAAACAGATCTAGATTAGATGCAATAAAATCGGGTTTGGAGGTAACCAACTAAGTTAGGGATCGAGATCTGGACTAGAATCTAAATCTAGATATCTAGTTCTTCACCATAGATTCCATATTGAGAAAACACTAAAGTCTAGCTAGGAATCTGTGGGTTCGTTTCTTGCCTTAAGATTTAACCACAAAGCAGTTTATGATAAGTAGAGAAGATCAGAGCCTACTTGAGCCTAGCATTTCCATCAGGCTCTTGATTCTATTCAATTCACGTGGGTAAGTTCACTTCAAGTGCACAGGGTCAACAAGTACAAAAGTTATGAAATCAGCATCAGAGATTTTTCTCTGAACCTCTAGGAATTCGCAGACCTATTCATTCTAACTTTTTTCTAATTTTTTCTCTGAAAATTGAAAGGGTTGAAGGACTACTAGTATTTACAGAAAAGTATGGGCCTGGGCCATATTCTAATCATGGAAATAAGAGTAACTGACAACGCTAATGTGCGATAGGCCTATAATACATTAATTTAAAGGGCTTTTGTGGGGTTATTCTTATTGTAATAAAAACAACTGATTTTGACAGTGATTGGACAGGACAAATTGTGTCAAAAATACAGGAAAGAGGGTTAAATCTTACAAAAATCCGGCATTTTAGTGAGAAAATCTGAGCTATTTACATCGCTGTTTAAAACAGAAAAACCCTAGTCCAGCTGCATGACATCACACAGTGAACCAACAAGCATCATCGCATCATTAATCAGCTACAGGTTAACCTAGGCCAAGGAATGATGCACAGCACTGATGGGATTGTCGCATCTTACCCCACCCTCTCTTCAGTTTGCAAAATGTAATACTGTGACATTCAGAGGCTGAGGGGTGAGAGGGGGGAAACAAACATTGTCAACAGCACCAAGATAGGTTTGTCCCGAAAGTTTGTTTCAGTGTTAATCTTGATAAGCCTTACACTAAGCCTATTATATGGGACACACCCACATTTTTTTTTATTAGCATAGTTCCTGATTTTGTACAAAGTAAAGCACATTTCCATAACGCAGGTCATTTTCAGGTGAAATTCAGTAACGCTATACAACTCTGTGACACCCAGTATGAAAGGAGCAGGCTTTGTTGAAACTGGGAAGAAATACTGCTTTGATGCATTCATGGATTTGATTCACAGGATGGATAATATACACAAATTTAAAATTGGGAGCTTGAGCTATTTCACAATATAAAAAAAAAAGAAAATTTGCTTTAACACGGATCTAAAGGCAGCAGAGTCCCCTTTAAAGCATATAATGCTAAACTGGAGTGCGGAACTGACACAAAATCACTGCTACTTACCAAAACATTGATTTTTTTCTCTCCCATTCCGGTTGCTCATCTTTCTCTGGTACTAGAAAAGGAAAGAACATTTATCACGAAAAGTTTCCTGCATTTAACAAGAACAAAATACATTCAATCAAACTATTTGCACAAGGTAATGAAATCTGCGGAGACGGAAGTAATGGTTGTCAGTCGAAAACAAGAATTGCCAATAATCAACATCTATATTAAAGGAACAAGGCTGAAACAAAAGGACCAATTCAAATACCTAGGACCCTTGATCTCAAGCGACGGAAGAAACAACAGCGAAGTTGCATCAAGAATAGCTCAAGCAAAGACAAATTTCCAGAAAATGAAAACAGTTCTGACAAATAAGAACATATCCATCCGGACAAGAAGAAGAGCCCTTGAGTGCTATATAGAGCCCATCTTGATGTATGGATGTGAGGCCTGGACAATATCAAAACAGACTCAGAAGAAGCTGGAAGCAACGGAAATGTGGTTCCTTAGAAGAATGCTGCGAATCTCATGGACAGCAAAGAAGACAAATGACACAATTTTAGAGGAAGCTCATACAACAAGACTACTCATAAGCAAAATCCGTAAACGTCAAGCAACCTTTTTCGGCCATGTTATGCGAAGAGAAAAGTTGGAGAATCTTGTAACAACAGTAATGTTGGAAGGAAAACGCAGTAGGGGAAAACAACGAGAAAAGCTCATTGAAGGCCTGGCAGACTGGCTGAAGGCAGGGAAATCGTTGGAAGCAATAGAAGCGACAAAGGACAGGAAAAAGTGGAGGACCATGATTGCCAACGCTGTAAAGCAAGGCACCTGATGATGATGAATGAAATCTGCATTAAATTTAAAAAGCACACGCACACATGTGAAAACAAACAGAAAAAAAAAAAGGACTGCAAGTAAAGCCATTTGAAGGCTTAACTTCTATTTTATTTAGCTCTGAAGTAATGAAATATCTGTAGAGCAGCATTTAAAATACATGAAATTAATACAACTACTAAGATGAAATTCTGAGGAAGGTTCAAGATGCAGAAATCCTCAAAAATGCAGACGACTAGAAGTACTGAACACTATCAAGAGCAAGTGAAAAGTTTACTCACAATCCAAGTTCTGCACTGGCCGGAGCTGAAAGAGTTGGGGATTCACGCGGACAACCAGGCTACTTTTCTCCCCACACGGCAGATACACAGCAGGTCTGAAAACACACACAACATTCATAATCAATGTTTTGCCTAAAATGTTTCAATATTGTCCGATGCAAGGTATTATAGTTATCAAAAGCTTATTAATTTTTTTATTTTCAATTAACCCTCACAGTCCCTCATTTCTGGCAGCTCCGTCCTCCCACAACTCCACTTCCCACTTGATTTCACAGTATTTTCTTTTCTTTTGCTGTCAATGGAGATAAAAAAAAAACAATTAAAAAAGAAAAAAAAAAAAGTCGAATACTGATACTAATTTTTTCCTGAATATCTAAACAGCACAGCTTACTTTTTTCACACTTTTGATTACTTGCTGTATGATGCAAATCTAAACTTGTTCCTACTTTCTACATTTTTTATGGACTTTAGCTACATGTCTGCCTAAGAATCAACCCAAAAAAATTTAAGAATATAAAAATGAGAAAAAAAAACTTTTATTTTTAACATATTCATATTTTTTTCTTATTGTAATTGTAATTGTGTACCTCACAATACAAGCATTTTTTTGCTCAAAAGATGAGGGCAAAAGCTGCTTACGAATAAAAGTATATAGAATTTGGAAACTAACACAAAATAAAACTTCTCAAGGCATGATGAAACTCCTCTATCACTTTTGGGATAAATGCATTCTTAGAATATATCAATAAATTTATATGGTTTAAAATTTCCACTGTAAGAAGTAATTTTTTTTTAATGCGATACTTGACTGATTGAAATTCAAAATGGTAACCATTTTCTCGATGATCATGCATGAAAGGAAAAGTGTTCATACATTTACTTCCTCCAATCTGACCATGGCCGATTCATTGTAGATGTTAAAAACATTTATCTAAAATTATGAAAAAATCAAGGCCGGTCTTTTCCTCTCTCTCCCATGTAGGAAGGGAGAACTGGTTGAGTTATGATTATTATTTATTTTTTACCTTTGATGTAAAATGAAATAAAAAAAACCATGAGACACCTTTACCATGTAAGGAAAGCTAAATTCAAAATGGTAAAAAGACAAAATACAGTTAACCTATATGACACTCTCCACCAAATTTTAGTAGCCAATACAATTGAAAAAGTTCCCTCATTGGGCTTATCCTCACCTAGAAAAAGCACCTCTTGCAAAGATAAAAGAAGCATTCATGAATTTTTCTGCAGCTTCCATACATCCTGCTGGAGTAAACAAAAGTTGTCCATCAGGGGAAAACTCGAGACGCCGGAAAAAAGAGCGCAGACTGTCATCATGGAATATTCTGAATGCCTTAGCCTTGACCTCAGGCTGAGAATTGGGAGGCTGGTTGCCGTCCGCGCCAGTTGGGGCCACAGTTGGAACAGACAGTTTGCTCACATTGTTTACACACATCTTGGAATTAGTATTGTAGATTCTGAGGGACCTGAAGAGAGAGGGAACCACATGTATGGGACTTGAATTCTGGTCATTTATCAATCATTTTGTGGCTGTTATTACATAGCAAAAAGCACCGCTTTTGTTGGTCTTATGCCATTAAATACACCTTCAAAAAAAAATGTACACTTTCCTTTTTTGTTTCTTTCATGTCAGTTTTTAACCACTGCTTTAATTAGATTCATCATGCTTTGTTTTGTTTTCCTGTTCAAAAATTTCAAATCTTGAAATGTCTTGCCTTTAATATAAATATGCTTTCAGTTTGACAAGAGATCACTTTTGAGTTAAAATTAAGTGATTAAAAAGTTCTGTTAATTTAGGACAGAGCATACATCCAATGATATCAACTTTGTCAATTGCCAGTAGGCAAGTAAGCTGAGAGTAGTTGAATTTTCTGGCACTTTTGGACACAGTTGATGATTTGCTTACCTATCTGCAGACAGTGTAGCCACAAAATTTCCCAGAGGATCAAAAGCCACTCCTTGGACATAACTCTTGTGTTCGGTGAACATGGCAATCTTACTGCCTGTAGATGCAGAGTAAAGTCAATCACTGGTTGCGTTACGATTATTACTTATTTCATCTACAACAAAGGGAGCTCAGCCATAAATAAGAGTTCAACAAAGTCTGACTAGTTTATCAACTTTTAATTTATAATCTTAAGATGGGAGTTGTACTCATATGAAACATCTGTAGCAGTTGCAAAAGAATCGATTTAATGAGCAGGTGGAATTACTTACATTAAGTTTTAAGGCTTAAATTAAAATTGCTTATCGCTACAATAACAATAGTTTCTTAGATCTTGATAAGCATTTTTATGAAACTGAAATAGAGTTGAGCCTGAAAACCCTGAAAATGAAAGACTCATTATCTTTTGACTACACAGCGTCTGCATTTCAGGTTTTTTTTTACAGTATACATTTAGAGATTCCATTTCTTTTAAGCTAAAATGAAGCAAAGAGCCAAATAAAAAAAGGGAAAAAAATATTTTAGAATTTGGCCTCCGCAAACATACCCCAAAGATTATTAAACTTCATTACATGATCAACCTAATCAAAGACATGATCCTGCATTAGCCAAAATTGGTTTCTTTTTGAAATGCTTGGCAAAGATTAAATGTCTCAAGACTTGTTCAAATGGAGGTTGAAGTCATGTCAAATCTTGATGCAGCCAGAAACTACATAAAACATGCTTTGCAAAGATAAAAATTGACTAAAGACACTGTTCTTTGGTGCCAAGATATTGGGATCTAAACCTCCTTGTTTTTGTTTAAGCAGTGGAAAGAGGGGAACATCCCACTCTCTGGGACAGGCCTGGAGGCAAATTCTTTCTTGCATTGAAAAGTCCTAGTGTGTAGGAGCATTTTTGTTTGTTTTTTTTGCAGCACTACAATAATGGAAGGTATCTAAAAGCCTTGTTTAATTTTTTGAGATCCAATATTGCATGTTCAACTCTTGCATCGTAAGTTATATTACCTTTGACAACATCCCACACAATGGCACTGTTATCTACAGAGCCCGATACAAGGTACCGATTGTCTTTGGACCAGGATAAGTCAGCCACATCCCCCAGGTGACCCCTAGGAAAAAATATATGTCAACAGCAAAACGGGATAACGATCACTGATGGAATACAATCTATAGTGCAAATAAAAAAAAAATGGTTTATGTCCCTTTTGGCATCATATTCTCCCTTCTTTCAAACAATGAAAAATCTATTGGTCCCTTATTGCAGCCTGTTTTATCATCAAAGGCATTATGGATACTGAATTTTTTACATAAGGTTTCATTTTTTTTTTAGTTTATAGGTCTTTGCGAAGATTCTACTAACATCTTAATTTGCTCTGAAAATGCCTCATGTGTTTCAAAATCATTCATGAGTTGAATGTCACTACTGCCCTTTTAAAGAGCAACCAAAGAAAGTCTGTTTCCTTCCAATTTTAAAGTTGTGTGGACAACTTTGTGAACATTTCTTGCTGAGCAAAAGAATAATAAACCCACCAATGTGAAGTCTTGACAATGTAATCAGGGCTTCCTAAACAAAATTGAGACAACAAGACATGGTTAGAAGTTTCAAGGCAAACAAATAATGCACGGCTAACCAAGAGTCCTTGTTTTGGAGGTATAAAAACATATTCATATTCTTTAAGATGAAAAACTGGAAGATGAAATTTAATCGTCCCTAGCTTGAGATACAAATAATATGATCCTTACTTGCTAAATGTTTGCGGAGATTTTGAATGCTATAGTTACTTTGCATCTGGAGTGTTCCACTTTAAGCCCCCAAAACAATCATTTAAAATATAGTATTTATATTGTATAACATGCACTAAAAATGTTATCAAGGCAATCATGAATAAACACTCGATATGATCCAAAATTATACACTGCTAAATGTTTGAAATACATTGTAGCAGGAAGTCCACTGAATGCATTGGAGGAAAAATCATATGCAAAGTGAAATTCAATTGATGATACCAATTTCTGTCCTTGGAAGTTCTACCATGCAGTACAATCAGTGCAAGTTTTATCAAATACAAGAAAAGAAGGCAAAAATATCGCTGAATCTTACCGTAGAGTCTTGTGACAGACCCAGCTCTCTTTATCCTCATCGACTTCATCATCAGCAAAGATATTGTTGGCTGGAGTAGGGACATCACTTTTTTTCCATAAGATAATGGCAGTGTCTGATGGAGTTAAAAAATGTGAGAAGTAAATAAAGAAATTCTTGCAAGAAGGTTGAACATTCAGACAGATTTTGTACTTTAAATACATGAACTCTTAAAAGCTTCTTGATATTAAAAATTACAAAATTATATATTTCAAGATTCATTTAGAGTTTGGTGGAAAAATTGAAAAGAGACTGGATGCGACAGAAGGAAAAAAACCTAACCTAGGAAAATTTTGAACTGAAATTGATTAGACTGTAGCTTATAATTTAGTTTAAACAGATTTGAGGTTTACAGATTATAAAATCAAAACTGATCTAGAAATGTAGCCCTTATAATTTTTTATTTAATTTTTTGGTTAAATCATTTTGCTGTTGAGAAGTAGACCATTTTGTGGTGATGCTAAGATCTAATCATGTATAGTTATATAAATACATATGGTGTTGAATGTAAAAAAATATGCTATGGATATAGCATCAAAGTTACAACTCCACACATGCTCCATCAGCCAATTATCTCATTCTATAATGACAACATATACGACTTTAACACATATATAAAAAATTAACTATTGCCTCAAAGAAGATAGGTAGATTGTAATGATGATATAGGTTGTTAGCCTTAATAAATGAGAACTGTGCAATCTCCTGTTAAAAACTCACCATCACCAGCAGATGCAAGGAGGATTCCTGAAATGTTACAGTTGGAGAAGAAGAAAAAGATCAAGGTATTCCATTCACTTTAAAACATTTTCAAAATAAAAAAGTTGCTCTAGAGAAATACTAATATAAATGCCCTTTCTGCTGGAATCCATAATAATTAAATTGTTGACAGTATCAGTGCATTCTTTTTAGCTGTTCTTTAAAATTTGATCTCCTCTCAAGATTTTATCTTTTACTGCTGCGCCTGCAAACTATCAAATCATGCCATTGGTCTTCTTCAATTTTTACAATATTGATAGAGGGAGTTATGTGCCCATACACAATCACTGAACACAAATTAGCAGAAAGTTCTTAAAAGTTCTAAAAAAGCAACAGCAAAAAAATCACTTACCATTTTTGGAAAATCTAACAACATTTACAGTTGCTGTGTGCCTCCTCAAATTGGACAAGAATTCAAAATCCCCTTTTCCCTCAGCATCCACTTTCATTTGCCATATCTGAAAGATTTACAAGAGTATCTTATACTGGTATACTTCATAACTGTCTACCAAAAACAGTGCATATCCTTTGACCTGATGCAGTAAACAAATTATCTACCTTAGGTAGCAGGAAGTTCTGCTTCATCAAAGTGCCTGTTACGTCATTATTATGTGCACATTCTTTTGTAAACATATTAATCAATAACTGAGATTTTAAAACAAAGAGAACATTCAATTAAGCTCTTTGGCAGTTTTGTAACGGCACTTAGACAAAATAGTTCATATTGACTCAAAATATAATTGCCAATTTATAAAACAATGATTAATATATGACATAGATTCAGGCCAAATCAAGCAAATTTTTTTCGGCAAAAATTTCATTGTTCTCCATCTTATTCGCATTTCAGTTATGTACTACCTATCAAAAGTTATGTTAAAGTGATAGTGGTTGGCAGATCTACATGTAAGCTTTCACGCAAAAAATTTGTTATCAATGAGCTCACTTTTGCCTCATTAGAGTTATGTGCGTTTTCTGAAAAACAAAATGCAATAGCTTTTGAAATACCAAGATCTGCAGCAAAGCATAATACAATGTTTGATGTTAAATGATGCATATATATGTTAAATACTAAAAGTTTCACTAACTCTTTCTGTTCTGTTTTCTCATTTTTACTTGTAACTGCAGTACTGTTTGGATTTTACCTGGTTAAATCTATGATGGCATTTAATCAAATTGCAGTGGTTTCTCCTAAAGTTCCTTCCTACTTGCATCCCTCATTGGAACAAGTTTTGAACAATATTTCTAAGATGAAAAAAGAACAAGAACATACTGAATATTTTTCAACCCAGCAAAGTCAAGAACTAGCCTTACATTAACCAACACACTAAAATCAATCATTTGCATGAACAAAGCATCCCAAAGCTTTTCTCCTCAACGCATGAGTGAAGCTCTTACCCGCACTATTTTGTCCACTCCTCCACTCGCTAACCTCTGTATGGGCCATCGGCCGGGCTGGAAGTCCACACTGTAGATCGGGTCACGCTCATGCCAAGAAATCTCTGGAGTTACAACTTTCATGACTCTCTACAAATCTGGGTAGAATTTGTAAATAAATGTTTATTGTTTTTTCTTTTAATTTTTGTGAAGCACGAAAGGTTAATTGTTAATTGTCAAGTTCGGTCATGCCTTTTAACAATTTTAACAAACTGTTCCTAAATTATATTTACAAAAAGGTTTGTCATTCAGTTATCAGTAAAAAAAAGTAAAAAGAATTTATTTATACCAGAGTCATTTGCTCAGCATGGTATAACATGAGATAAAAACTGAAAAACAATTGAGCAACCAGAGCATATGAGTAGTACATAGATGGGAATATTTATACCTCTTCTTTGTTATGTTCCTTGTCTGGAACAGACACGCGCAATCGTGGTCCTCCACCAATACCTATTCTCAGTTAACCTCATAAAATTACAGGCATTGATGATCATGGTCCTAAACCCACACCTATTCTCAGTCAACCTCATAAAGTTATTGTTGCCACCCTTACCTTATTGCTGATGATTTAAGACTTTCATTCTGTCTTCCTAAACTGCATTTACCTTCAATCTTACCAATGATTGCTAAGTGTTCTTATCCCTTGTGTCGGCAAATATGACCGAAAAACTGTAGTGCCTCTGTCTTATGGTTCTAATTTGTGATCACTCAAGATTAATCTCTTTCAGTATCAATTCATCAAACTTTTTTTCTGTCATTTTTGCACTAAAGATTTTCTATTCAAAGATTAGTAAAAAAAAAAAAAAAAGAGTCTTCAAACTTGCTCCTTAAGACAGCATTGGGATAGACATAGGAATTTTCTCTATAAATATGTATATTTATTTTAAATGCTTGTGACTCTAAGTATCCAAAAATCTGATTTACTCTGGTTGCCTGACCTATAGATTCAGAAGCCTGGAAGCTAAGATGCTGCTACTGCAGTGCTAGATGTTCAATGCACTTCACATGCATAGAGCCTGTTCATTCACCTTGCAGCATTTAAAATTCAGTAAATCTCATAAGTCTCAGACCTTCAACAATTACCATTTGTCGTGTTCAGAAGACCGGAAAAGAATGATTGATCTTTTTTTCAAAAACAAGCATGAGGCCTGTGTCTGCATTATACCATCAACAAAGTAGACATGTAGGTATTACTACCTCCATTCCTGAGTAACCAAAAAAGTTTTGAACAACCTCTACTTAAGACTTACAAGTCGCCCCAATTTGCCCATGGATGCACTATTTGGCTCAGCACTTTAACTTGTAGAGCACACCTTTGAGTAACCACAACATGATACTGTACATGAGAAATACTCATTTCTAGCTTTGATTTTTGTTTGAGCCTGTATTAATGCCTTTTGTCTAGTCTTGACGTCACAGCTTAATAAAAATCTTAATTTTCATTTCAATATGTTACACATTTTATGATCCACTGGAAATTATACCCAGTACAAATAAAATCTAGTTGACATATATAATGTAAATACAAAGTAGACAGTTGCCATCTAAATATTATATTGAGAACAATACAGTACTCACAAAATTAGTAAATTGAGAAGCGTAAGACTTCCAAATGTGCACACAAGAAAAGGAAATTTATGAGAGCTAGACTGCTTACCAACCTGTTATAATACAGTTTTAAAGCATTTTAATGACATGACAAAAAAACACAATTGCTTGAAATCACTAGCGTTTTACTTCCAACTAAATCAATGGCTGAAACAAACCATGGCAATAAAAAAATAAGGTAGATCTAGAATTAAACTAGATCTGTTGACTGTTATATTAGAGATAGCTTGATCCACAGCCATTTCATTTTGTTGATGCAGGTAGATCTAGATCTAGATTAGATCTTAAGCAAATAAGTCATTGCGCCTGATCGGGGTTCCCATTCTAAATACTAGGTATCACAGAAAGTCCAGTCAGACGTATGAAAAAGTGTGAGAACGGGTCAAAAAGTGTTAATTTTAATCGCTCGTTTCTTTAAAATACTTCTCGATAGTAAAAAAAAAATTATACCATCGTGTTTTGTGGCTTTTCTGTTGTCTTTGTGTGTATTTTGGTGTATATTCATCATAGAATAAAGCGGCAACGGTATTTTAAAAAACATGTGTAAATCGCGCAAAATAGCCGATATCTGCGGTCTTGCGCGATAGTCAAAATAACACACTTCGGTATTTTGCCTGCTGCTCCTCGCCTATAACTCCGATTTCGTTCAAACAAAGTGCATAAGAAAGAAGAAAGAATAAGCTATCACATGATGTAAAGGCCAATGGTATTATGGGACGAGAAGGGCCCAAAGTCAGCGAGTGAAAATGTTTCTATTTTTAGAACAAAGATTCCCTCTCTTCCTTTGTTTATTGGGCATTGGTTCTGGTACCAAATTAAACCTTGACCTCTCATCTCTCTCATACTAAAATTTCAACGCGATTGGTCAAGCCGGCGATGAGCAGTTTCATTTTAAAGACCATCATGCCATTCGGTTTCACCGCGCGATTTCCAAGCATCAGTGCATGTCCAAGATCTCTCTCGGCTCGCAGCCTCTTGCCTACATCTAGCCTAGTCTTCGCAGTGCCTATTGTGTTAGCCTAGCCTAGCGTGGTCCGTTGTTTCACTAAGATTTTTATTTGTATCGCTTGGAATTCTATTCGCTATGGATGAGGACATAAAAGGTAAGTTGAAAACCTTTATTAAAAAATTCTAATTAAATTTTCCGTGTTTTAAAAAAATGTAAAAATGTGTTTTGAGTTAGATCTAGATCTATATCTCAAACGGCCAACGCCATTGTCGGCGCTCCTGGCTCAGTAAATAGAAGAAAATAAAGCGATTTTCAGCCTCATTATTTTCAGGAGTTATGTAGAACGTGACATAGATCTACATCGCAAAAAAAAAAAAAAGAAAAAACTTTTTTCAGTGTTAATAAAAATACGTTTCTATCGGGAGCTTTCTATTAAAATAAAAAGATGAAAATAATTGTAACGTTGGGATAGCTTTCAGCCAAGATGGCGTCACCTTTGACCTTTTAAGAAATGGTTTGCTCCGGTTCAGGTAAACTGCCGCAACAAGAATTTTTATATGATTGAATTTTATACACTTTTCAAATTAAACATAATTATTTCTGCTGAAATTATTTTTTGATAGTGGGATTGTGACGTGCTAATATCAATGTGTTGGAAATTAGAAAATTTTAAGCCAATCGTTTCTTTGTCACGATTGTGGACTAACCTGGTTAGAGTGGACCCGTTCAATGTTCGTAGTCAAAGTGCAAATTATGCTTCTCTACTCTAGGCCTATGTTTTTAAGGCTCATTTAGGGCCAGTAGATCTATGCGGTTTAGGGCAAAAGATTCAATAATTTTAAATCCCTGATTTGTCATGTCAGTTTCAATCAGGCTTATTTTTTTCTTCTCAAAATC
>BLXT01007853.1:599695-610806 GCA_019648995.1 Plakobranchus ocellatus
ATGTCTGAGCAGGTGAGAAATGGACTAATATATAGCATTTCATACACAGTCACTCTGTGCATGATGACTTCCATGTCCGAGGTTACTATTTCTGTACAGAGTGCCACTTCACATTGAGTTCATGTGACTCTACTATGATGAGGAAAAAATGCTATTGACATTTGAGGGAGAAATAAACTGAGAAATATGTTTGCCTAAATACATGTCAATGAGTTGTCATGGGATGTAATCCAAATATCAGTGAAAAGATTTCAATACAGGTTTGCAAATCTTATTTGGTAGGCTGGTTCTGGTGATTCTAACAAAAATTGTCGTCTTAAGAAAATCGTTACGCCTCAATGAAAATCATCTATGTGGATAATTGAAAAAGTAGTTTTGATGGTTTAGTTTCTTTTATAATAATATTTAAGCACTAGTTAAGATAGCACAATATGAAAAATTCTGTATTCTTCATTCCAAGGTAAGGAACCTTTTAATTTTGTTTTTACGATGTGATTTCTGTTCTGGAGTTCAATATACAAAGCCTCGATATTTGTTTTCAAATAATTTGCAAGCATAGCTTTTGAAGTGTTCGATAATGACAAAAATTGAAAGCTTGACTTAACAGTAGAGTTTGTTGCGGTTTTTTATTTTAACATGTTTTCAGATCTCCACTCAACTTTTGTCTGTTTTCAGCCTGACCTTCGTGTCAATGACCAGAACGAGGCCACGTGGCAGGGGAACTTGTTGATGAGCAAGCTCGGCAAAATTGTGACCAAGTCTGTGAAAAATTCGCCCATAAAATAACTTAACCCATTTTTAGGGTTTTTACTGATGTTTGTATAGATTGTAACAATGGACAGTGTACAAAGATAATGCTAAGCATTTTATCTTTTAAATATTTTTTTGTCTTCTTATTTTCGAAGTGGATGAACAAGATCGCTGACAAAAAAGAAACTTGTGAAATTTTGGGTCTAAAAATTTATATTTGAAATAAAATGATTGCTGTTTACTGTTAGTTATTTTACTCAGGAATTTTGAAGTGGAAAAAAAAAATTCACAGTATATTTTGTTCATGTGAAAACTGATTCTTTGTATTTAATTTGTCCTCTTTGCTCAAACACACATGAATTGTGCAGGGTCACCACAGAATGGCTTCTTGTTTTTAAAGGGAAAAAACCACATGATAAAGAATTGCTTTCTGACATCTTAGAGAGCAAAAATGTTGTGTATGAAATGATTTTAAATACTGCAGGCCTACTCTGAACTTTACGGTAAAGCTTGGGAGATTTCAGTGTAACTTGGTAAAAACAACAACTTTTGTTCCTACCGTAAAGTGTTGTTATAGCAAGGATTATCGTTATTCCAAGAAAAGGGATTATTGAAGATTGTGTGATTCAACTGAATGATAGGTTAACCCTGGCAAACACCAACCATTTTCATGGTTACCTCCCCTGCAATGAGTGGGGTTTCTAAGGAGACCGGAGCATGAGCGTAATAATCATTTCCCTTTTGTTTATTGATGTAGTTGTAGTAGAGAATTTCTATCATAGATCAAGTAATTAACAAACAATGGGAAGGGGGAGGATGGTAAGGAATATACACTCAGTCATTAGTGATTGGTTCAGCACTGTGCTTAGCTTGTTAATCTACCCACTAGGATGATGCTCCCCCCTCTCTCCCTCTAGCCTGTTAATGTAGGCCTAGTGAATCACCATCCTCTTGTTACTTAACCTTCTTCACCCGTTCAACACATCATCAATGGCCCATACCTATTCCAAGTGTTCAATAGCTCTCCTTTTTTCTTTTCCCCTTCCCCACTCCCAATTGGCACTACCTTATCACAAGGCCGGGAGACAGGGTGGGTTTATGAAGATCTCTGCTCAACATAAAGCATGTGCCACAAACAGCTCTCTAGCCCACATGCTGGGTAATCATAGGCTAGGCTTGAGGTGCTGGGTAGGTCTAGACCTGGGCTTGTACACTGTTTAAACTTAGCATGGTGAAATGTTAGGGGGGCTGTGGGGGGATGGGGCAGGGCACGATACTCAGCAAGTTAACTTTTGATAATATTGTAATACCAGTACTAGACAATGCATTTAGATCTAGGCCTATTTTATGGCATGTTTGTAAAGTTTTGCACTTGAGATCATTGTGCAGAGGAAATTTTAGATGCTTTGACCTCATTTTATTTTTTTTTAATTTCCATATTTCATTATTGTCGTAACCAAGGCAAGCAGTTCCTATACTTGTTATTTAAAAAATAAATTACATGGCTTAAATGATAAGATCAGGGCTTTTGAAATCTCTCGTTATAGCAATAGTCTTCGTTAAAAATGGGCTCCCCTGTAGATAGCTGTATATTTCTACTATTGCACCCACTTGTTCCTCCTGCAAAAAACATGTCATATTCTGGTGACACTCAGCATTTTATTATATAGGTTTATTTTTTTAAGGCATGTTAAATTCAGTTACTTTAATTCACGCTGTGTTTTTTTGTTACACCTGGTGCTGTCACTGTCGGACCATGACAATGTATAATGTTCATTACAGTCGAGACTCAAGTATTTGAATCATCAAGAATGTCACTGAAGTGGAAGAGAATTGCACAAGAAAATATGTTCTGTTTGGTATAGCCACTGTTATGCTGCAATGTCATTCCCTGCATCAGAGAAAGTGCAGTAAAACACGCAGCTAAAACCACAAACCATATGTAAACCCAAATGGTTTCAAGGTCCCAAATTATTTTTCCCTGTGGAAATTATATGTTAGAAAAGAAGTTAGGTTTACAAGTGTTTTGCTGAGTACTGAAGCCATGTTTTTGGTTTATCTCACCATTTGGTGGCTTCAGTCCTCCCTGGCTTTAGCCCCGTGGGCAGACATTGCAGATTCAGACATAAAGGACTATTTGTTTATAGGTATGGGCACACACACAGCTGGGATGTTATTTCCCCTGACAAATTAATTCAAGATCTATAATACTATGTTTAATTTAACTTCTGCAATATGTGTGTGCTCCAGGAGTTTAATTCAAAAGGCCTAAAACATTTGATCATTAAGGCGTCATTGATAATTCAGTGTGTAGATTTATAGATCCTGTTATTGTTTGTATCAGAATCATAAGTCTCTCAATTGCACTTGATTGGCAGCTCTAGTATTACGAGATTTTAGAATAACTTTCTGTCGTGTAGAGCCACCCTCTTCAATCATGTGACAGACAAAATGAAGTAACTTTGTTTGCATATAGAATAAAATCAACAAGGAAATACATAGACTTAATGATTATTATAATCGAAAGCATGGAGAAAGATAATATTGGATGCCAGTAAAACATATTCAAAAAAGGAATTGTACAACCATAATGAAACATAAGGTTGTTTTTAAAAAAAGAATGTTCTATTGAATCATTTCACTACATTGTCTATAAATACTTGTGTAATTGATTTTGGACTGCTCCGGTCATTTGTTCAACTTTTTTTTTTTTAAAAGTTTGTTCTGTAGTGTATGTATAGTAAGATGTGTCTAATGGTTGGGTTGGCAGTTTTCTTATAACCAGTAGTTTGGTCATGGTGGTTCTAGGCATATATTGTGCATTACTACATAGCTGGTTGGGTGATTGGTTGTGTTGTAGAACAAGTTGTTTCAATCATTGATCCCTGACATTTTCACCGCCCATTATTTTGATGTAATGTACCGCTGAATTCGGCTGCCTCATTCATTCATGCATGTTTTTATCACTTGCCTTCATTGCCATAGATGTAGAGTAACAAAAAAGCTTGCTCTCTCATCATTCTAATTTATTTATTTTTTTCACAGTGCGCCTGTCAATTGTCATGTTTTAAACTTAATAGTATTGAATTCAAATATCCTTACACAAAAAATTGCATCATTGAAAATGTAACAAAATAAAACATTAAAAGTGAAATTTGTGAGTCTTTCACAGTCTGCCATTTTTGTTTTAGCTCTCAAGTTTCAGTGGTTGTCAAGTGAGTCTTTAATTTTTTTTTTTTTTTGAAACATCCATCAACTTGATTCATTTAAAAATATCACAGAGAGCAAAGAATGAAAAACATCCACCAACTTGATTCATTTAAAAATATCACAGAGAGAAAAGAATGAAAAACATCCATCAACTTGATTCATTTAAAAATATCACAGAGAGGAAAGAATGAAAATCATTCCTCTTTAAAAACACTCTGCTATGAGATTTAGTCTCAATTGTTGCTGTGAGTTGGTTCTTAACACTAAAGGGCACAAAAAAACAATTGATAGACAATCACAACTTTGAACAAGAAAATTGAACTTTAAATATGTTGGCTGTGTCTTTTCATTTCAAACTTCCCCAATGGTAATGCTGTACATGGTGCTGATTGTTTAGGCAGGGTTTATCCGTGTAGTAGTAGCAGCAGTTTTATTTTGTCACCGTAATGCATGGATGAAGCTCACAAAAATACTGCTCAAGATAACACAGATCAGCCTTTGGAATGATTTTGCAGGTTAAAGTTTTGAGAAGTTCCTAAAGTTCATTTTTACTTATTTGAAATATTTTGAAAAAAATACTCTCACACCATGGTTGGTATTCACCTAAATAATCCTGCTTCCAGTTTTCCCAATTCTGAAGTGGACGAATCAAATGTTAGAATATACATATTTCATAAACATGTAGGAGTTTGCAATGTGACAGGACAAGTTGTTGAGAAAACTCCTCACCTCAAACACATACAACTTTCACTTCAACACAAATGCCAGGAGATTTGGTCAAGTATACATCTTTTATTTGGGTTCATTTTTTATAGTATTTACAGTATTATAAAAAAAAAAAAAAGGAAAATAAAAAGGAATATACGTTTTTGCCTTATAAATAAATAGGATTAAGTATGCTTGCTCTCCAGTTCTTGTTCCCATACAGGCATGTGATATGAGGTATATTGTAAATTTTCTTAGATCATCATTAACATTCATTACGATAAAATAGCATTGCTATAAAATATACAACAAGCAGATACAAACACAACAGATAAATTGTGGCAACTTTAAGATTGTATGAGTATGACAATTCAGTTCAACTATTATATCACAATTCACTGCAAAAACTGGGAGCAATGAAAGCAAACTGCAAAACAGCGTTAGATTCATTCACATTTTCCAATGTGAGGCAGCCTGTGTAAGCTGGCAAACTGCTGTGTGGTTTTTGAACATAACTGACTTGTGAGCAGGATCTGTAAGCTTATCACCTACAGCTGTCCAGACAAAAACCCACCAACTCATAAAATGTCTCTTTCCCAGTTCTGTCACTTGAACATTGCACCTTTTGAGTTGGTACAAACATTTAACGTATCAACAGCAACTCCTGCCTGATTTACCTGGTTGCTGCACAAATGATACATTTCTTCATATTTCATGGTCACTCCTTACATTGCCATTATAAAATGAAATAAAATAATCATAGGAATTGTACATTTCTTCACTTTCAAGACTACAAGCAGCCTTCACACTAGAACTATGGGAAAACCCCAATACACAATTTTAGGCTTGAGGAGGGAAATGAACTCTTCACCTTTTGCAGACCTGAAGTCTGTGACGATGATATGAGGCAGTGAAAGCCGCATCAACCAATTTCTTTTGAAATTTTATGCAGGCAGTCGATAAAAAATAAAAGGCTGTCAAACTTGTAGTGGGTTTTTAATTTTGTAAAAAAAAAAAAATCAAAATCATATTTAGATACAGTGATTAAAAAATAGCAAAACCTCCATACAGGAAACCAGTCATGCAACTTCATGTGAAAGGTGTAACTCACAAGATCATGCATTGAAGCTTCTTTTCAGCAAAGCCATCTCTAGCTAGCTAACCTATCCTCAGCATATGTGTTTGTATAGCCATTACTGAGCTAGCTAACCTATCCTCAGCATACTTATTTGTATAGCCATTACTATCCAGGACTATTGAAATGCGATCAGTTGCCTAATGAACTTTGAAATTCATCTTAAATTCAGAGAAAACCAAACCTTGTGCTTTCATTTCTATTCTATTTCTGCATAAAGGATTTCTTGTACATAAAAACAAAATATTTAGGAAAGGTTTAGAACACCATCGTTTAACATACTGCTTACATACATGTACTGGGTAGTGAGAATGTACAAATATATAGAGCAAAATTGATGAAAAGATACAAAGCAAGGAATACCTATTGAAATGCACAATGATAATGCCCCACATGTAGATTTTTCTTCTCAAACAACCCCCTCCCCTATTTTTTTTTCTTTCTGTTTATCTCTTTTGTCGCAGTGGTGAAACTGTTAATTCATTAACAAAAAATAAACATTTTAAATGAACAAAAATTGAACAGTTATTTACCACATAAGGTCACTCAGACTGATTTTATAAACAATCCTTGTTCACCTTTTTAATAAGAATTTTACTGTGGTTGATAATTTCATTTTTTATATTCACAACTTACTCAAAGTAGAAGTAAGAAAGTTATCGATACATTTTATATAAATTGCTGAAGAGAAAAGAGGTTTTGATATGGTAAAAAATCCACCATTTTGCATTCCTGCTCACAATTCTCTCTTTAGACTGAGCTTATAATTCTTTGCTCTTTGACGGAAGCGTTAACTAAAACACCAACTTGCAGTTTTAATCTTCTCACTTTAGAAGAGAAAACAATCAGAACAAAACAACACAACATTTTCACTACTTTGAAGTTACACATCAAGACACCGATTTATCTACAGTGCAGTTTACCTTCAACCCTTCTCCGCCTGCTGTTCTCTATCACAGATTGTCTTTCTTTGATTTTACACAAATAATTTAAAAGAGAAAAGGCAGTCAAGAGTTGCAGGGTTTTCATAAGTAAAACAGCAATTTTAAAAAATGTATACAGCATGATTGTTGGATAAAACCTTGCATCAGACATTTTCATCTTTCATATAAATCTTTCTGCACTCCAGAACAAATTTTTTAAAAAGTGCATAATTTTTTTTATCCCCTCCCCCATCCCCTTTGACACACACACAAAGACTCACAGATCAATTTCTAAACCGAACCTTTCATTCATCTACAACGAAAAAAAAAGGATGAAACCTTGTTTTACAAGCGACGTTATCATAGCTTGAGTTACAGGATGGCCGAGACTCCAGAATGACATCCAGAGCTTTTGAAAGAAAGGACGGAGTGCACATGACTGTAACAGCATTGCGAGAGAAATCAAAAGCTTCCACAAGGGCTGGCTGGAAAATTAGTCCATCTAAGCCATAACTTTAAACAGGATCAAACATGGGACTGTATAAAAATTCCATGAAACACTCCCCATCCAGAAGAAAAGCATAGAAGTGTGTGAAACTTGACGTTCACAAAAGAGGATCTATCACAACAAAAGGCTTCAAATATTAGTCTCTATAGAAAAAAAGTATGAGACAGTGTGAAGTGTGGGGATTTGTGCTCACTGCAGCAATCTTTGGTTAATGTTATGGAATGTTTTAGAGGCACAGCTGTGCTTGTTTACATGGAATGAGAGGAGAGTAAAAGCATTTCAAATACATGTGGTTGACGAATCGATGAAAGAAAACCAGGGCTGTCTAAACAAAGGTGATTAATCCCAAACCAGATCTCTGTCAGCTCCTCACTTGGAGAAGCCTACGATTCTGCATACAAGAATCTCCTCATTAAGCCAGGGTAGTTTTCACTTATTGTTGTGATTGTGGTTTATAAAGATTGGGACAATAACATCATAACAGTAAACAATCTCTAAGGCAGGGCAGGAATGAGCAATGTCTTTACTCGATGGATACCAAGAATTTGAGATTTGAGCCTAACTGCCAGAGAAAATTGATTTGGAAAGGACAGAAAAACCTTTACACCTTAAACCCTTGCTGGAAAGGATCATGCATACATTAATTCTCTTAGAATATAGATGAAGCAGCTGCCTTTTCTCAAACTGCATCTTTTTACCTATAGAATGCCCAAAAATTTTTTGCCTGATTTCACATTTATTTATGCATCCTGGTCAGTATAAAAAGTGTGTCTTGGCCAGCATGAACAGGCCTGTCTTGGTCAGTATGAAAAGATGTGTCTTGGTCAGTATAAAAAGGCATGTCTTGGTCAGTATGAAAAGTTGTGTCTGTCAGTCATCTTGGTCAGTATAAAATTAAGGCATGTCTCAGTCAGAAAATACAACCTGTGTCTTGATTAGTGTAAAATGCTACAACTCAAACAGACAAACTTTCAGCCCATTCTCATAAAAATTACTGGTCTACTTAAACATGTACCAACAGTCTTCATTTCACCAAGCCTTCACACAATCTGCAAGAAAGAGGCAAATGGAAGACTATAGAGAAAGTGGTGAGAGTAAACACCAGAAGTTTTCATCCTATCTCTCTTTATTCAATATGGGAGACCAGCCCCACCTGCCACATTTTTAAAGTACCCAAAGCTCTGTATGAATCTCATACCGAATATGAAGACCAGCCTTCCTGAAGCCAACCCGGAGTTGAAGATCACATACTTAACGCTGGTCATCTTTCATTCCCAAGCCAAGTCATCTTTCCGTAAGGTGGACTGCAGTTTCTTCATATCCCGCAGCATAAATAGGGCCGGTTTCCCCAGGGCCGAGTGACCAATGGGCTTGTTGCAGCTGTGTGCCTTTGGCCGCTCGTTTCCGTTGATGTTATTGTTCTGGTAGTGGTTGTGGCTGTACTGATGATGGCCATTGGTGGTCACTGTGCTCGATGAGGTAGGGCGCGTGCCTGCAGAGTGAGGCCGTTTCGATTTCATGCCAGTTTTAACCAGGACTGATTTTGGTTTCTTTCCATTCTCCAACTGAAAATTTGAAAAACAGAATTTTAAAAATATCTCATCATTTTATTCGAATTGTTAGCAAGAAACTGCTGCTATGTTGTGTAGGCCTATGATTGACTACAATTTTCCTGATGTTGGATAAGCCTATGGCTAAAATTTAAAATTTTAACAATGCTGGGTGAGTCTCTGTTTGGCTAACTTTTATCTCAACTTAAGCTTACCTTATTTTTTTCTACTAACTAATGTGTATCCTTTGATACTTTGGAATAAATTTAAAAAAATCAAAAACCTGATATAAATAATGAACTTTATCTAAAACATAAATGAAGCCTTCATGAACTTCAGGTTACAAGTTCGCAAATGGCCTAAAAAAAAGCAAGTCATGATAATGTGATTTAAGACCTATGACCCAATGTGGCTGATGATTCAGAGGTCACTGACCTTCTGCTGGTGCTGACGTATCTTGGAAATCTGTCCACTCTTAGCCTCCATGCGAGACACGAGCGTGTCCAGCTTTGCCTCGAGATCAGTCTGCAGTCGGAAGTCTCCTCTGCTGTGAGCTTCATGTAACTGAGTCATCACCTCCTGTTGTTGGCTGGAGCATATTTTAATACACAAACACATTAGATGCTTTGATTTTTTAATGACAAGAGAGATGTTCTTGATAAACTGGTAACCCAAGGACAACTAGAGATCTAGGACAGTAGATTCACCTCTAGGCAGCATGACGTGCTCTTCAGAAATTAGATCTAAAACATATTTCACACTTTCAAAAGCATTTTAAAATTTATTGTTTATTTATTCAAGTGGGTTTAGTTCCTTTTTTATAGAAAATTGATAATTTGATTTAAATTAGATCGAGATGATTTACCCATGTTTATTTGTCGGCCCTTTTAAAAAGTAGATTTCATTTTTTCCGAGCTTCCTTGAAATCTTCTATTGTCAAGAAGATAGAAATTCAACTAGGAACAAAAACCAGAGTGCAAAGTATGGCTATAGAAAAAGTTACAGAATGTATTGTTGGAGACCAGTGATAATTACAGGCCTGACAAACTTGCACTCATTCTTTCCTTACAATGAAGATAATCCTTGGCAAATAATTCTTCTCTATTCCCATGTATTTTTATGCCTCTTGTTTCGAGCCTGCATCCTGCAAGGTACAGAGCTGCTACTTACCTCTGGAAAATTCAGCCTGCAAGTCATGCCACCATGACTCTTTCAATAAAATAAGACAAATTTACACAAAAAAAAAGTTCGACCTTGACTCCATTCTAGACTTTCCAGTCCTTTTACCTTGATCCCATCTCACCCTTGTTTTGACCCCTGAACCCAACCTACCTGCAGAGGTAACCAAACTCGTCCTGTAGCTGGGCCAGCAACTCCCCCAGGTCCTGCACCCCCGAGCTGGACTCGGTGTTCTCCCCAGTAGAGGAGGAGCAGGAGCTGGATGGGCTGCCAGGCCGCTGGTGGCTCCATGGGTGGGAGGAGCACAGCGCTTTGTTGTGGCTCTTCATCATGGCCAGGACCTTCTGGACATTGGCACCTAACGAGTGGCTAGCTGAGGTGGACTGGGTGAGGGCAGGAGACAAAACTGTGTTAATACATACAGAGCCAATGCGTCCAAAGCAACAGTTTGTTATCACAAGGAATTGGTATAATAAAATATCAATTCTGATAAAAAAAACTAAAGGTTTCTCTCTTTAAGGTCTTATTTTTTTCAGTGCAGGAAACTTGATGTACCTCAGCACCTAAATATGTCAAATGCTGATGAACTGAACTGAATTTTATTTTGAGGATTACGCTTGTTTCCAGTCTCTTTCTCGCTACCACTCCTTACATACATCTAGTTTTGATGTTTCAAATAATATAACTTGTTGATGTATCTTATATACTCATATTTTGATGATATATCATAACTTGTCAATGTTTCACATACACTTATATCTTGTTGATATATCAAATACACTCATCATAAAAATGCACTCAGTTTTTTCGCAATATATAAAAAAAGCAAAAGTACTTTTGATAATGTCCTAGGGTCTGTACATTTATAAACAAACTGTGGGGCTGAACTTGAAAAATTGCATTGAAAGCCCAGAGCAAGAGAAGCATATAAATCCTAATATGAGAATACTGGCACATAAATGGCCATGGACAGGAAATTAGTGTGCCTCATATCACAATGTTACTCTACACTTTAATCAACAAGACAACTGGCAGAATAGGCAGGTGTATGGCCTTGGGCTGATGGCGAGTCCGAGCACAAGCACAAGAGAGGGGGAAAACCAGAGATCTGCTCAGGGCCAGAAAAAAATCTCTAACTCACGGAAAAAAGA
>BLXT01007856.1:0-13814 GCA_019648995.1 Plakobranchus ocellatus
ACACACACACACATACATACATATATATTCTCACTCAACTCAAACACTTCTGCTGTAATGTTTCAAAAATGGCATTTAAAGTTGAGACAAATGTCAGTTTCAAATTAATTACTTTACAAATATTAAACGCTGTTATTACTTTGGTATTTACCTTGCCTTTCTTCATCCTCTCCTGTTGATACTGATGTTGTTTCTGGCCTCTCCCCCAATTTGTCTATCAGCTGCTTGTTGCGTGCTTTCCTGGTTGTTCTGTTCAATGTTGAATTTTGTTTTCTTAAGTTGTTTGTTAATCAGAAACTTTCTTGTAATAAAAAGCTATTTTGTCTCTCCTGTTTGGTTGTATCATGCGAAATTGTCAAGAGTTGAAAAAAAGATCCCAATATTTTCCATTTACCGTAACATAAAAAAAGAAAAAAAAAAGGGTAAAAAAAGTTGTATGGAGTATTGAAATATTTTTTAGTAAAACTTTTCCGATAAAAATTAAATACCCCTAACACTATTTGCTCTATCACTTTTATAAAAGCCAACTCAGAACTATAGAATTAAAAAAAAAAAAAAGCTTAACGCAGCAAAATCCCGAACCTCACTGCGTGTATTTTGTTTTCACTAATGGCTGATCGCTCTGTTCAGAGTGTAGGTCTGCGCGCTGGCAGGGGGCCTATTTTACAGCCAGTACAGCAGGCATTGCTTTTTTTTTTAAATAAATGAAGAGAAAACTGTCCAATCTTATCATAAGCATCTATTAACTTTTATGAGACTGTCACTAATAAACTCTCCTCAACTTGTATAGAAAACCTCTTTAAAGAAATTCTTCAATATGATGGCTATCATTTCCACTCATATGTGAGCATGAACTTGGGTGAAGTAAAAGGAACAGTCTTGGAAGACATATGTATCCTCTCTAAATTCCAATACTTCCTCTAAAACTGTTTGGAAGAAAATAAGAAAAATAAAAGGCAAAAATTTTGCCCCTTCTTACCAGATCATTTCCAACCTTAAAGATCATGCCGATCATCTGGCTGAAAGTGAAACTTTCTCAAATAACTCCATCTCAGAAAACTATTCTAAAAATTTGCAACAAACCAAACAAAGAGCTGAAAAACAAAATTTAAATTTTTCATCTGAAAATAATGAACCATACAATAATCCTTTTCAATATGGCAGAGCTAAATATTTCTAATGTTAAATCTAATGAGTCTGCCGCAGGACCTGATGGTGTTTACTATCCGTTTCTGAGGCACCTTCCTGAATCCTGCCTGCATACTCTTCTTAAACTTTTCAATAACATTTGGACCACCAGGGACATCCCCCCATCTTGGAGGGAGGCTTCGGTGGTTCCAATTCCAAAACCCGGGAAGGATCCTTCTGATCCTTCCAACTATAGGCCTATTGCGCTCACAAGCTGCTTGTGTAAGACCCTCGAGCGGATGGTGAATGACCGACTGGTCAAAGGTACAGTGCAGTTTCAGGAAGGACCATAGCACATTGGACCACTTGGTCAGATTGGAAACCTTTATCAAAAAAGGCTTTCGCCAGAAAGAAGCAAGTTCTGGCAGTTTTTTTCGATCTAGAAAAAGCCTATTGTTAAGGCAGGCTTGTGCTCAAAAACTTACAATTATACAAATAAAGAAATGAACGACTCAAAACTGGCAGTTCAAACGTTTATATAAAATAGATAAGCAAATATTAAATTAAAGTAATAACCTAAAATACTCAATACAAATAGACGGATAACACAAACAGTTAACAGTGAAAGGAAAGACAGAAGAAACAGACAACTGCAATAGAGGTTATGACTACCTGAATTCCCCACTAATCACTTAAAATTACTTTACTCTTTTATGCTAATATGGCCAACACTAGAGTTCGAGCTTGCTATAAAACTATGAAAATACTTATATGTTCGAGTCCAACGGCGACGATTCCTCTGTCCGGTCCAGTCTAACAAGATCCAACGGCGCGGAGTTGAAAGCTCTCAGAGCCTAGGGAGTAGGCAGTGTAGACGGGAAGCGAGGCTCCCTAGCCCAGAACAGGGCTGGTGAAGTGATGGCAGCGTGCCGAACACATGGTGGTCAACGCGACCAGAGTAAGCTCAGTTGTTCACCTGGAACGACGCCAGGGGACACAGCACCAACCGCCGGGCAGCCGTAGGGGACGTAGAAATGACCAACGTCTGGCAACTCAGATCTATAGCACGTCGGACGACAGGACCATGGACTGTAACACGTCGGATGGCAGAGACCGTGGACTGTAACACGTCTGAACACAGGAGTATAGTAGCGCAGGATATAGGAGCACTGGCGTATAGAAGGTGCTCACGCAGCGCTAAGGCTTGCTGGGTTCTCTTCGTCAGTTGAGACTTGGTGGTAGCAGACTCGGGGCAGCTATACACCGGAACAAGTTTATCACCGTAAACTGTCCAAATCTACAATAAAGACTAAACTAGAGTTATCAAATAACACGTAGACTCTCAGAATTCTAAGTCTGGATACTAGCCTACAATAAAGACTCTTTACGACACTAGAGTCATGAAACATACACGTAGACTCTCACTAGTCTACCTAGATCCTACCCCGAGAAAGCTATGAGCAAGACTGACTTCAACGGCCTAGCAAACTTACTTAAAACCAACTCACCAGCACAGAAATCGACACACGAGAACAAGGCATACAAAACTCACACAGCACACAAATCGACACACAAGACGTCTCACTTAGCGCTCTGTACAATCAATGCCTATTCAGGCCAATAAATATTAGTTACACATCCCTAACACCTATGATACTACATGGAGATATGAAATTTTAAAAGATCTTTTCGACTTCGATTTTAGGGGCAGGTTGCCCATTTTCATTTAAAATTTCCTTAAAGACCATCACTTTAAAGTTAAAGCGGAGAACACGTTTTCTTCTTCCTACCACCAGGAAAACGGTGTTCCCCAAGGTAGTATTCTATCCCCCATGCTGTTTAATTTAAAAATAAACAATATTATTAAATCTGTTTCTAAACATGTAAATGCCTCTTTATTTGTTGATGATTTTGCCATTTACGCTGAGGGGAAACACCTGCACCATCTTGAGCGCACCATTTAATTATGTATTAATAATGTTCAAAAGTGGATCTCCGATAATGGTTTCAGATTCTCGGTTTCTAAGACCACCTGTGTCCATTTTCATAGACAAAGAATCTACACTGAGCCCGCCCTTCATCTGGACGGCCAGCTGATCCCGATGAAGGGTGAGGCCAAGTTTTTAGGGGTCATTTTTTACCAAAAATTGTCTTTTGAGAACCATATAAAGTATTTGAAAAGCCAGAGCTACCTTTTAAAAAATGAAGAACAACCTTTTTGTTATGCCTGAGACAGGCTTTACACTGTCCGGCATATTTTAATTGAATGCCCAGACTTTCTAGACACCAGGATGAAATACTTCAGTGTAACTGACCTGTACAGACTTTTCCGAGAGGTCAATCCCTCTCACATAGTGGGTTACTTAAAGGACCTTGGTGTCTATGGAAATATCTGAGGCTTTGTACAGATTCCTTTTAAAGTCTTTCTTAATATACTCTGTTGGATTTTTAATGGTTTTCTATCTTTGTTTTAATTTGCTTGAGCTAGAAATCGTTTTGTGCTCACATAAGAAAAGCAACTGAAGTCTTTAGCTCAACATTTAAGCGCTTAACAAACAATTAAAAATACTGAAAAGTTTTATGAATTATTAAACATGATTAATTGAACTAAAAAAAACACATATTTATTACTAAGAATATTTTTGTGCACAAATCCTTCAATGGAATTATTTGTAAACATCTAGAAGTGGATGACCTCATAAACAAATTCGTAGAATCATCATCATTACATACAGTTTTAAGCTATTATTATACTTTTTTTATTGTCCATAGTCAAATGCAGTGAAACAATAGTCTGAATTTTTGCAAGTTTATTTTGTTAAATGACAAAGATCATTTAATGTAAGTAAGATTAAAATGAAAAAAAAAATGAATATTTTTTTTTTGTTCTTTAGTGAAAGGAAACTTTTTTGTTTCTAACACTATTTAAAGTGCAGCCTATGAAATTGCAAAAACATTTTGAATCAGAAGAAAACATTTCATCGCTGAGGTCTTGCTCATCTTCTGAGGACACTGTGAAAGTATTTTTCAAGATAGGACCAGTGCGAAGCTTGCGAGGGGAAGGTGTTACAGCTTGAAGACTTGTGTAGAATTCTCTAAACTGTACAGGTATGAAAGCACAGAGAGCTTTCAGATCCTTTAACTTTGCAAGGGTGATCTCTCTTCTTCCCCAGTGGAGTGCTTGAGGTTGGACGGGTTTCAGCACTCCTGGTCTTCCAATACGAACTTGTTGCCAAGCTTCATCTACATTGTGGCTGTAAGCAATGAAATAGTACCCAAGGTTATCTTGGCTCGCTTTAATACGAGTGGCTTTCTGCAGTTTCGCTTTAGACCCATCTGCGGCAGTGTTTCTGAATATCAGTTGTTGCTTCATGGTGCGATATCACTGAAATCCTGTCTTCTTATACAGGCAATTTGAAAGGGATTGTTGGCCTTAGCTTTTTCCACAAGGCTATACCACCCCTCGGGATTGCACACTGTAGGTGTTTTCCTTTTTTTCTTTTCAATCACACCAAAATCTCTTTCACACAGTAGAAATGTGTGGCCAGGTATCGGGAATTTATGTTCTATTGATTTGAATATCTGTTTGACATGAACAAGATAATGCCAAAAGCTTATGATGTTCTTATTTTTATTCTGACCACCACACGAATCAGACCAGGCAATGAGATTATTTGCATCTGGGGCTTTATTGGAGAAGTGCTTGTTTAGACTTGACAGAACCTCATTCAAACCTCTCCCAGCAACATCCTCTAACCACATGTGCATGGTCTCATTGCAGATGTCATGAATGCCCAGATTGTAGGTCCATAACTGTCTCGAGTAAAATGTTACACTAGTGTTTATATGTGGGGTTGGTAAAGTTTATTGAAAGTCAAAACCTATTGTCCATTGGCCGTTATTGGCCTTTGATGCCTCAAAGTCATTTTTCATAATCTCTTGTCCTGCTTCTGCCTTTCGTAGGTGAATCTCTCGCTCTCTGTTAATATTGCTGTCTGACGGGTTAGCCCTACTATCCATTTCAAGTTTGTCACATGTTTTGCACGTACCAAGACTGGGCTAGCCAAAATGAAAATTTCTCTCTGTGACAAATATTTCTGAGAATATTCTGGAACTTACAGGCTCGATCGCTTTAGAGGCACATTTTTCAACGTAAAGTTTGTGTAGTTTGGTCTGGGTCAGTGAAGGTGACAAATAGTGCCTGTGAGGATATGACGCGAGTATAATGGCTGCGGTATTTTGGATGCTGTCAAGAAAGTCCAAAACTTCTTTTTTCTTTTCTTCTGAGAGCTTATTAGGTCGGCTTTGGTGCTTTCCCCGTTTATTCTCCGGTGGACATTTGTGTTTCTTGATAAGTTCACACACATAGTTAATTTTGGCTATTTTGATGCCTAAAATGCTAGCAAGAGCCTGTTTGCAGATAGAAATGCTAACCGAGTCGGCAGTAAATGAATATTCATAGGTCACTTGTGGACTACTATTACTGCCAGCATATCATCTTTTGGTTGAAAACTCTTGATACAGTTGGAAATATACACTACAGTCTCTGTGAAGATGTGTCAGGCAACTTGTAATAGCTCTTCGGATTTGCTGTCTACAAGCTGAATCTACCTTTTGGAAACATTTTTTGTTGCAATTACATGCTGGACCTTCACTTGCAGCACTATGGATTTTTCCTCTGTGTCCAATTTACTCTTCCCCCGCAGTCTTTTTGAGGCAATGACATTGCACTTCCATGAAGATGGATTTCGTTTTCGCATGTGGCCTCTCATGACAACTTCATTTGTTGTTGGAGCAACTGAAGATGGTGCACCAGCCTTGTTGTTGTTGGGAGCAAGGGGAGCATTGGTGGCTGCATTGTTTGCTGGAGCGCCTGGAACATAAAGAGCAGCATTCTTCACTGACGCTGATGGAACACAAGCATCAGTGTTGACTACTTGAACTGGTGGAGTATCAGGAGCAGTATTATCAACTTGAGCTAGTGGAGCACAAGAAGCATCATTGATAACTGGAGCCACTGGAACAGCAGTAGCGGCATTGTTGACCACAGCAGGCGAAGTACATGCAGAAGTATTGATGATGGAAGCACAGGAAATATTAGGAATTTTATTATTGGTTGGAGATGGTGGAATTACAAAAACTCTCATTACTATCAGATTTTGAATCGGGCCTCCAACTGTCTACTGAATCTAAATCTGTTACAGGAAGATTGTCATTTTCACTCGAATTGTCATCATCCTCTAGAGCTGAAATATGAACAAAGACAGAATATTATTCAGGAAAATGTAGGCGGATTATATCAAAAGACGACCCTGAGTAAAAAATTAATTTAAAGCGAGAAATGTATGGATTTATCAACTTTGATAAGCTTCAACGGACTTATATAAGAAAATTGCACAAAGTCCTATGATTAGGAGTGCATGAATCATAAATTCAATTCTCAAACTTAAACTTTGGCCATTATCTAAAAATTTATGTAACAGGGTTTTTTCTACACATTCAGGATCATGCAAGTCATGCAGAAGACTAAACCTTAAATGCCTAGGTTCAGATCTAGGTCTAGATGTAAGCTATGTATGGGCCCTATCTAGATCTAGATTTTAATGTGCAGGTTAGCTTCTAGAACTACATCTAGCAATTTAGACATAGAGATTTAGTTTTTCAAGCTCATCTAGACTTTTGTCATGTTTTTTTCTATTATTTTACAAACACTAGTTTATAAATTAAAAAAAAAAAAAAAAACTGAACAAAAGGGACTTGCCTTTGGTCAAGAAGGCTTCAGCTGCTTTAGGCGACAATTTGGGGCACATCTAGAGTATGTTTCTGTGGGCGTCGCCATGCTGGAAGTGTGGGTTATCAGGTTATGCATGGAACTAAAAGGGACTAAACTTAACACATTCGGCTTATCAGGTTCATGCATGAAAATTTGAATTCATATGTAAGGTAAGGAAACGAAAATTTTTCTTATGGTTACCTAAAACTCATCATATTACTTCCCTTTAATTACTCAACATAACACCTGCAAAGGCGAATCAATTTACGAGGTTATCCCACTTTTGAGAAAAATGTGGGTTATCAGGTTCATGTATGGGGCCACAGATTTCTATACACTTTTCCATAAGCATTGACAAAGTGAATATTGCAATTCTAGTCCCTTAATCAGGCATGAAACCAAGCTGTTTTGGAGATATTTCTGGTCTTAGACTCTTGCGCATTTTATGCATCAAAATGCATAACAGAATTTTTTGTAAAATGGCTCATTAAACTGATTGTTCTGTGAACTTCACATTCTGTTGCTCCTGATATTTTAGGCAGTACGATAAAAACAGATTTACAAAGATTTTCTGGAATTGTACCACTATCGTATATTGCATTAAAAAACTGCTGTCAGATCTATCCCTAAATTATCTAATGCTTTAATTATTTCTGCTGAACATTCAATTAGGGAAAACAGAAAGATCTATCAGGGCAATAAGCTACTTTTAACATTCACGCCTTGGATGAAAAAAATATAGATGTCTTTTTCATGCCAAAAATTATTTTGTAATTAAAATCTATTCAGTAGTTTCCAATTAGTGTAAAAATATTTGCATCTATGGTAAAGGGAGTTGGTTTGATTGTTAATAATAACATTTTGGTTATGTCAGTTATATCATATCGGAATTTTTTGTTTTGAACTAAGTTATTGTATTGGTATGTTGTTTTGTTTTCAAATTTAAGGAATTTTGGACTCTCATTTAATAATTTTCTTGCAGAAACAGCAGCCCTGTTTGTGTCCACATGTTGTTAGCAATAATATAATTACACAAGTAGCAAAAGGCAACAGAAAGTTTACAATAAACTGCATGATATGAACTGAAAAATTAGGCAGAAGTTAGGGTGCCATTACATTACATTAAATTTAGTGAAATTTATAATAGAAACTAAGATAATAATAGCAAACAAAAATATAAACAGAACTCTGCTAAACTCATAATAACTCTACTTTCTTTTATAAGTGCTGACACTTTTTTTATAATTCACCCTTCACTGCAAAATTTCTCTTCTTTCTTTTCAATTCAGATTGCAGTCGTCTTAATTTTTTTAAAATCATTTCTTTAATGACATGATGAGTGCATGAATTTTTTCTCTAAATCTTTTATATGGACTATTATTTTATATCCTTTGTTTCAAATTTCATTACTTTCTCTTCGCAGACAAGAAATATTCCGGCCAACCTTGACCTCTTCTGGCCAGATCTCACATCCCTCTGCACATTTCACACAGGAAGTTCAACCATATTCAGTATTTGGTTTACCACTTGTGCTCTCTGATCACCTCCATGCATTTGCTGAGCAATCTAAACACAGGTTATCTCTCTTCCATGCCCTTCATCGCCTCTCTTATTCTGTTTTTCTTTTCTCTTCATAAAATCTTACCCAACAGGTCATGCTCTGCACGGGGTAAAGGCATGTAATTATTTAAGTGTTAATTTTACCACTCTCTAAAGGACCAATTAATATGAAATGTTTCAAATACGCTGACATAGCTATGCATTCCTTAATTTAAAATCCTTAACCTTAAATCTGACATATATAACTCCAGTAATACAAAACAAAAGTAAATCTCTATGCCTAAATTGTATTCTAAGCGACCTTGGTTACCGTTGCGGCTGTTACCACCTTCCAAATGGTAAGGAAAAAACACTCGAGAGGAAAAAAACTTTTTGATTCAAGCGAGATTTAATTCAGGGGAGACAACACGGGAAATAAAAATAGAACCGGGCTGACAGGTAACTCTTAGGCTTGCCTAAGGATACTTATTAAAAAATTTTTAAGCCGCGAGGCGCAATCTAGGAGAGGGAATCAGTTAAAGCAAAAAATTTAGTGTCATCATATTTCATCTCTTAAAATCAGTGCTTTTATTCCATCAAAACAACACATTTTACCCTCTGAATTTTAAGTATTATGCACAATTATTTTATAACCTTCATTTCAAATTTGATTACTTTCTCATCACAGGCCAGAACTATTCTAGCCAGCCATGTCCTCTTGCTAGATCTCACATTCCTTCAGTGATTTCTCACAGTAAGTTTGATCACTTTCAGCATTTGGGTTACTACTTGTGCTCTCTGATCACCTTTGTGCAATCAGGGAACCTGGCTTATATCTTGTCCATCCTCCCTATCCCCTCTTCCTGTGCTCTCTGATCACCTTTGTGCAATCAGGGAACATGGCTTACATCTTGTCCATCCTCCCTATCCCCTCTTCCTGTGAACAGGTGTTCTTTTCTTTCCCCCACAGGTCATGCCCTGTACAGTTTTGGTGAAAGCTTTTTGATTATTTAATCCTTGATAGGTGTATTCTCTAAAGAACACTCCCAACCAAACAAATTTGTATGAAATGTCTAAAATAGTCTCCAATCCTCTTAAATGATTACCATGGCAGCTTCAACAAAAAATATTATACAAGGCTTTGTCCTGTAGTGGATACAAAAATTGTTCTTTCGGTAAATCAGATTCTTTATAGATTACTTTAGAAAATAAATCCATTTTCTTCTCACACGATAAGTATATTCTCACCTTACACACCCTGTAATCAGTCCCACTTAAAATATGCTCTTGCAGAGCAAAAAAAGTGGAGAAATAAGCCTATTTTGTCGTCTTCTTTCCTTATATAAGTTATCTCTCACTACTTCACCTTGTCATACATGTCTTTTTTTCTTATTCCAGTCCAAATTATGTCTTATTGTTTATGAAGCCGAGACCTATTATAAACTGACCAACAACCATGCTCATTTTTGAGAACTACACACACAAACAAATTTGCAATTGTCACGCCTTGCACAGCAGCGTTGTATTGGTAAAAAAGAAAAATATTAATTTTAAATAGTTTTCAAGATTAAAAAAAAAAAAACATTCCTGGTGGCATCTGCCTGAAAAAAAAATTGAGAGCTTTACCCATGGCTTCGCATCAGAGATTCTTTAGCTTTAAGATACCCTAGGCCGTGTGAGGCTGAGGTGAACCCTAAGTAGGTCACCAGGTCGGGGTCATGCCCCTAGGTCAGGCCGAGGCCAAGAAGAATTGCTTCAGTGTAAGTGATAGCACAAATTTAATTTTGTCTGGGACAGTTATGTTTAAAAATTAATATTTGAAAACAACAATTCACGAACGTGAATATACAAAACCAGTCATGTGAGGAAAAAAATAACTGATAGCTGTTCAATCAAATTACTTACGTGCATTTTACGCTTTTTGGACATGAAAATTAATAACTTTATAGAATTGTAATAACCACAGATAAAAAACTGCCGTGACGATTTGAAAAAGAAAAGGTGCAGATGAAAGCTAAAAGTAATGTGCGTAAACTCATGTAAAAATTACATCCCGCGCAGCAGAAATTCGCTAGTAATCCAAGATCATAATGAATATTATATTGAAAATAAATCATATTCCTTCTACATCTTTTCACTCTTTGTACATAACTGAGACAATATGTTCAACTAATGATTTGGTAGAATATGGCGAAGTTTTTGTTCTCTATTTACAATCCCACTTGCTCTAATTTTTCTAAATACGTTATTGTTGGATGTGCGTTTCTGTCCCTCGCTCCCCAAGCAAGCCCAGTCCAAACGTTCAGTCTGAAATGTGCATAATGCAATGACTTTCTAATATTTGTTCTTTAGATGTTGTTTTGCCAGGGTACAGTCTTTTGTATGTGGTCATGTAATTATTGAGGAGTGCCTGGATTGCAGGCACTAACTGTTCTTGCTAAATTGTGTGCATGTCACAGGTTTCAAATAATGTTTCTTTGGACGTTTGGTTGACAATAATCGTCCGCAAGTGCGGCATACTTCGTTAGTAAATTTAAGGTGCTAAGTGTTTGTATGCTCCATAATTTTTACTGTAACAAAAATTTGAAAACCTGTGTCCGGGGAAAAAAAATTAATATAAAATTGAGAACGGTTGCGCGGGATATAAAATTTATATGACTGAAAAAAGGAAACTTTTTAAAAGAGTATAAACGAAAGAAATTGTATGCCCACAGCCAGAACTTTGTAATCCTTAATTAATTATCATTATTCTTGACCCATAATGAGAAGCACAGTGGTTTTACACAGGTATCTAAATAAGCTTATTACAAGTGCACTGTAAATATAAATCGCGTCGAATTTTCACTCAATGACAAGAAGAGATGTTGAAGAATCCAATGGTTCACCCCGTTTGTCTAGGCAGCGGGCTAGACTTGACAGTGATTTATGAGTCTGACACGCCCACCGGGCCGGGTAGCGCAGAGCTTCGGCTGTCCCAACTAAAATATCAGTTAAAAGGGAAAACTCGACGCTGTGTACCTTTCCAACTTAAACGAAGTACTACTTTTGCAAAAAATAAATACATTGCACTGTCTTCCATTTGAAACCCTCCCTCCCCTTAAAACTTACATGTAACTCCAGAAACAAAAATCAGAATAAATCTTGAGGAGTAAATTGTATTCTTAAGTCTCTCTGCAGTGTGAAAATGTTTTAAAAGCTTAAAATCTAATGTAAGACTATACAGATTTGTGAAAATCTATTAAAAAATTATTCAAGATTAATGATTGACTGTCGCAAGACCATGTTCCTGGTCTATGTAGATCTTGGTTTGAAGTGGTTCACCTTTGAAAATTTCACATGGCCTGGCCAATCCCATCTAGAATGAGCAAGTAAAAACATAACAAACCAGGCTAATAATTTATTTTCTTTTCCATGTCAGCCATTGGTGAACAATGAACTGCACAGCCACTGTTTTCAACACAAGACCTGATCTCATGAAGGCAGAAGAGAAAAGAGAAACTGGACTTTGTGCATCCCTCAACCTACGCAAGATCTTGTTGGGTCTGAGGTCATTGATTTCAGGTTCACTATAAGAGTAAAACTATCGGTGGAAGGGACCTAAGATATGACTAATCCTATAAAGGCAGATAATAAATTATTAAAGACCTTGTCTGCCGGTAGACTTTGATTATGAAGAGTGTGGGACAGTTGGGAAAGTAGAGAGGGGTTCAGCAGGGAAGGAAAGCTGGATTGAGAACAAATGAAGATCTTGATGCTTGACCACATGTCAGCCTTGGAAGTAATGTCTGTTATGACTGGGAAAACCCTTCGCATGTCACCAACCAAAACAATTGAGATTTTGATAGCTTTGTGTCCCTGAGATGTTGCTGATCAAAATGATATTTAAAGTTTTTATCTAAGCTGTCTAGAATCAGAGCTGTTGCTTCATGAAAACAAAAGAAACGAGAAAGTAAGTTTAACTTAAGCTTTGATTTTTTTTGCAGATTTGTGGGCTGTACCTCAAAGCTAGCTATGCCAACAAGACTAGTGATGGACTGTTTTAGATCACTACAAGTGTAAAAATCAAAATAAACTGGCCAGGATCTACTGGAGCCACTGGTTGTACAAGTAACAGCTGTATCAGTGTGAAAAGGGAAGAAGGGATTGGACTGGAGAGGAGGGCGCTGAAAGTAACACAGTAAATACTGCAGCCAATAGTCAAAGGATGAAAAAGCAAACAAGACAGAGGATTGGCCTTGCAGTTAATGCATGTGGGAATATGGTGAAGTTTACCCTGTCACTGTGTGAGTTGTCCAACTTACAATAAGACTTAGCCCACAAAAAAGCCTCCTGGGTATGATATAGATCTGCTCAAGAATAAAGTTCATGTGTAAAAACTACTTTTACAGTCAGGATTGTTACAGTTAAACCATGGACTTTATTGTTTGCTTAATGTCATAACAAGAGATCACTTATTTTATTTACTCCAAAACCTGCTAAAATAGCAAAGTACAGTGGAATATGCTAAAACCAAAATTCAAGGGAGTTTGATTTCTATTTTGGTTTAAATATATTTTGGGATAAGCATAGCGTATTAAATAAGAAAGATTAATAAATGAAAGTAACCACCTTCCGAAATATTAAGTTAAACCAATCCCACCCATCGTCACATCACAATATGTATGAACACGCCTATTCATCATCTCCTAAGTAAGTTTTGCGGTCCATAAGTCCTCTACTTTCACAATTTCATCTCTCCTAAGTAAGCTTTCCGGTACTGAAGTCCTCAACAAGAGAAATGGCTTTATTACCATCTGTGATGCAACAGTGTTTGCTTAGCTTTGTGCTGACGGCACTTAGACATGTAGGGAGCCTTTTAGTATCCAATTTCATTTTTTTTTTTTGTTTCTAAAAATTGATGCCAAAATAATCCATACCCGTATTTAGATTTTTCTCTTCCTATTGTTCAGTTTAACCCTGCAGTGGCTAATGGTCCTTGTTTTCCAGTTTAACTCCTTATTGTGAGCCTATTGTTACTGGCATTATTTCTTCCACACCAGGTTGGTTCTGTTTGTACCATCTTCAGATCCAAGTAGAGGTCTGTGTGGGTGACACCCAGTTTTAAATCAACTGCATTCATTCAACGTTTATTCAAAGGAAAAAAGATTAAGTATATCGGATATAGCTATCCCCTTATATATCATGTTTGGTACCTCCAGTCGACAAAAAGGCAAAAGTTTTTCTCCAATACTAGGGATCTGTTGTATCCATGTTCTATTTGAGTCCAGAAATTTGAATCAGACTTATAGTAAGTGACATAAACATTCCAATACTAGGGATCTGTTGTATCCATGTTCTATTCGAGTCCAGAAATTTGAATCAGACTTATAGTAAG